>VYZX01026655.1:140063-153495 GCA_013401335.1 Brachypteracias leptosomus
GGGGCAGCCTGGACAGGGCACGGGGCAGGTTGGAGGGGGATGGAAAAGATCTTTCCTGGCTCAGGACCTGGCAGGTCCCAGCACCACACTGGGCACCAGTGTTTGCAGGAGCTGCTGGTGATGATGGGGGACCCAGGCCTGGGGGGGAAGAGCGAGGCTGGCTGGGCAAAGGGCAGGGGGTTTATGGTGTAACCTGCCCATCACGGGGACCCCAGCCCTCTGTGCAGTCTGGGTGTGAGGTGAAGGACCCCAAACCTGGGATGAACGACCCCCAATTTCTCTTTATCTCTCCTAAGGGGCAGAAGCCGCCATCTGTGCATTGGGTCAGCCCCGCAAAACTGCTGCTCGGGGACCAGTGACCCTCCCCAGTGCCCCCTCTCAGCAGCCAGCCCCACCCATGGGCACCCCGTGTGCCCAGACCCTGCCGTGCCCACGGCACCAGCACCCCAGGGCCGAGCAGGATTGTCCCGGTGGGTCCCCAGGATGCCCCAACGGAGGAGTTGGGTCCTGGGGGTGCCTCCAGGATGCTCTGATGGGGACCGTGTCCCCGAGGCGCTCCGGGGATGGTGCAGCCGCATCCACGCCGGGGAGGAGCGGGCAGCCCCCGACCTCCCCCNGGGGTGTGTGGAACGGGGCTGGGGGGATGCTCCGGAGCGGGTGGGGGGGACCGGGGGTCTCACAGGGGGCGGGGGAGAGACTCCCGGCCCCCCCACCCGCTCTGGACCAGCGCTACTCG
Source organism: Brachypteracias leptosomus (assembly GCA_013401335.1). NCBI lineage: Eukaryota > Metazoa > Chordata > Aves > Coraciiformes > Brachypteraciidae > Brachypteracias > Brachypteracias leptosomus. The sequence continues at coordinate 140,800 of VYZX01026655.1, forward strand.
TAATGCTCCATCCCGGGGGAGCTGTTGCCTGGTCCCTTGGGGGGGTCACCTTGAGCCCAGGGAGGGTTCCCCTTGCTCTGGGGGTGGTGGGGAGCGGGCAGAGGGATGGGGCGAGGGGTCCTGGCAGGTCTGTGTGTGCCCATGGGATGGGGGTGCTGCCCTCCCACAGGGCTGCTCCCCGTGTCGTGATGGTCCCCACATCATGATGGTCCCAGCACCACTCTGGATCAGGCCTGTGGATGGGGGGGGTGTTTACGTGTTTGCCAGCACTGCAGCCCCCAGTGCGTCCAGGGCCTGCTGCTGCTGGAACCATAACGATGCTCATGCTCTAATTATTTCCAATTAACGGCTCAGGGGCCTGACGAGGTGCAGTTGGGGGACCCCCGCAGGGAGCAGGCCCTGTTGGGGCATGGGAAGGGGGGGTGAGGCTGGGGAAGGGCTTTGGCTCCTCTTCTCATGGACCTCCCCATGGGAGGACATGACCACTGGGGTGTGGGTCCAGCACCCAGGGCAGTGGGGACCGGGGTGTGGGGTGGGGGCATTGCCATGGCAACACACGCACCATTACACAACCCCAGCTGGGGCGTAATGGGATTTGTGTGGCTGAGCCTCCCCCATTAACCCACTTTGTCTGCCCAGCTGGGGAGTGTGGTTGTGGCCGTGGGTGTAGGTCAAGGCCCTGGGCACTGCCAGCGCTGCTCTGCCAGGGGGAACTGAGGCACATACCCTGGGGCATTAAACACGGGAAGGGAGCATCCAGAGCAGCCGTGGGTGCAGGCAGGGAGTGGGGTGCAGGTAAGGTGTGGGGTGCAGGCAGGGCCCTGGGCTTCATGCTCTCTGTTGGCTCCCTCCCACCACATGGACCCAGTGCTGCCATCTGGGTGTGTGCCCAGCACTGTCTGGCAGCTTCAGCGGGCACAGTTGGCAGGATTGGTGCCGAGGGGACACTGTTGCCCTCCTTGCACCACATTCCCCTGCCAGAGACCCTGGCCATGGCAGGGGAGGAGGCCAGCCGAATGCTGTGGCATGGCGGGCAGCTGCTTGGCACTGAGGTGTCCTGCCTGGGCTGCCCCTGCTCGGGCCTCGGGTCACTGCTGCAGCTGCGGGGGCATCGCCGTGGGTGTGGGGTGCAGCGTCCCAAGGATGCACCTGGCTCTGTCTCGACCAGCATCTCCAGGGAGAAACTAGGGCAGGGCTGGCTTCTCGGGGGGGATCAGGGGGAGGGGGCTGGGGACAGATTGGAGGGGACGCTGCCTGCAAGCCCTGCTCAGTGTGGTGCCACCCACTGCTATGTATACTGGAGCTCCAGCTTGTTTTCTGCTGGAGATGTCACCTCGGATCCTGTCTCTGCTGCCTGCCTCTCCCCATCCCTCCCTCCCATCTGTGTGCCCTGTGCTGGGGCTGGCACTATGTCCAGGCTGGGGTGGTGGGTGCACTGAGAGGGGTTCAGCACCACCCCCAGATGTGTGCAGGATTGGGGGTGAAGTGGGAGGACCCTGTTTCCTGTGATGCTGTTGTGGCTGGGAGCATCCCTGCCCAGCTCCTCACCACGGCTGGTGCTGCCAAGCAGATGAAAGGTCCTTTTTGGTGGCCAGCTTTGTGCTGCCTGCAGCAGCCACCTCCTGTGCTTTCTGCTGTGTGACTCTGGGGGTTACCAATGGGAAGTGGTGATGTGGGACAGGGAATGGTGCTGAGCTCCCAGGTCCATGCTCCTGCAGTTCCAGGGTTCACCATTTGCTCTTCTTCCCCAGTCCTGTGCGCTGAGCGGGTAGTCAGGATCACGAAGACCTATCATGACATCGATGCTGTCACCAACCTGCTGGATGAGGTACAGACTGGGGCTGGGCGCTGGTGGGACCCCGGGGACACGGGTGGTCGAGGGCTGGGAAGGAGGGGGCAGAGCAGGGTCGGGCCCCAGCTGACACAGACGTGCCCCTTGCAGAAGGAGCGGGACCTGGAGCTGGCAGCGCGCATCGGGCAGTCCCTGCTGAAGCAAAACCGGAGCCTGACCGAGCGCAACGAGCTCCTGGAGGAGCAGCTGGAGTTGGCCAAAGAGGAGGTAACGGCCCCTGGGTGCAGGGTCCTGGCCCTGGCCCCCTGTGTGCCCCGCTAGGGGGCCATGGGTGGTCGTGGTCGCCTCGGCGGTGCCCTGATGCCCCCTCCCCTCCCAGATTGCGCAGCTGCGCCACGAGGTCTCCATGCGGGACGATCTGCTCCACTTCTACACCACCACGACGGAGGAGAGCGAGCCCACCTCCAACACCTCCACGCCGTGAGTGGGGGTCCCTGTCCCACCGCTCGCTGGGGGCAGGGGGCTGGGTGGGCAGCCCCATCCTGCTCAGGCACTCAGCACCCTCCCTGCCCTCCCCAGGCTGCGCCGGCACGAGTCCTCGCTGTCCCTGCAGCAGTACTTCCAGTATGACACCTTGCAGCAGAAACTCAAGTGCCTGGAGGAGGAGAACCAGAAGCTCCGCGTGGAGGTGAGCAGGGCAGGGATGCCACTCTCTGTGCCCACCTTCACCCTGCTGGCCCTGGGGGAGGCTGGAGCTTCTTCCCATCACTCGGCCCCTCCAAATCTCTCCCCCAGGCCACCAACATTGCAACCAAGACCTGTCAGTACGAGGACCAGGAGCAGCAGCTGATGATCGACTGTGTGGAGCAGTTCTGTACGTGGGGCTGGGCTCGGGGGGGCAGCTCCTCTCTGGGCTTGGGCTGAGGGGTCGGTGCATGGGCTGGGCCTGGAGGGCCATGTCCCGGTGGTGATGGAGCCCTGCCCTCCCCAGCTGAAGCAAGCCAGCAGGTGGTTCTCCTCTCAGACGAGCTGGCCCGCAAGGCTGAGGACACGGCGAGGCAGCAGGAGGAGATCAGCCAGCTCCTGGCACAGGTGGTGGACCTGCAGCAGAAGTGCCGCTCGGTGAGTGTCCCTGTGCCTGGGGGGTGCTGGGGGGCACAGGACACAGCCCCTGACCTGGGGGGCACAGGACACAGCCCCAGACATGCCCTCTCCTGCCCACAGTACGGCTCGGAGGTGGAGGAGCTCCAGCAGCACTTGGCCGTGGCAAAGGAGGTGCAGCAGCAGCTGCGGATGGAGGTCAGCACGGGGGGACCCGGCCATGGGTGTCCTGGCTGGGGGGTGGGGGGGTCCAGCCCTGCTGCCAGGGTTGTGTCCGAGCTGTGCCCGTGCCCGCAGCTGCGGGACCTGCAGGAGAAGTACGCGGAGTGCGGTGGGATGCTGCAGGAGGCCCAGGAGGAGGTGAAGAGCCTGCGCAGCCGCAGCCTGCCCAACAGCACCGTCAGCCGCTACGGAGCGTCCAGCCTCCTGCCTGTGGTGAGTGGGGGTGGGCAGCGAGGGTTTGGGGGGGCTCTGCTCTCCCCTCTGCTGACACTGGGTCCTCCACATCTCCAGGACTCACTGGCGGCCGAGATCAAGGGGACAATGAGGAAGAGGACAGACAGCTCCTCCTCGGACTACAAGTGAGGGCTGGCATCGGTGGCTCATGCCAGGCTATGGGATGGAGGGTCCCCAGGGGGGTGGCGTGAGGGTCCATCCCTGCCCTTTTCCTGCCCCCAGGAGCTACCTGCGTGTGTTTGAGACGGTGAAGGCGGTGAACCAGGCGGCCAAAGCCAAGTCGTGCTGCGAGTCTCCACAGAGCTCCAAGCAGTTGTCAGCAGCTCCCTCGGAGGGGACCAGCACCCCCCACACCAGCTGCTCTTGCTCGGAGGGGGCCCAGTGAGTGCTGCAGGGGGAATGGGGAGGGGGGACGGACCCACTGTCCCCACATGGGAGCCGGGTGTGGACAAGAGGTTGATGGCATCAGTGCATGAATTGATGCCACAAGCCTGGGGCTGGAGCATGATGCAGGGGAGGGGTTGGTGCAGGACCATGACCCCGGTACCCTAACGAGGTGATGTTGGCAGGGCTGAGGGGGCCGTGGAGGAGCCGCGGGCAGCCCCGGGCAGGCAGGACCTGGAGGCAGCAGTGCAGCGGCTGTCGGCGCGGCAGCAGAGCCATGCCTCCGAGGAACGCTCCTTCTTTGAGGCCGAGCGGGAGCGCAAGCTCTGGAGGCTGAGGGACGGGGAGAGCTCCAGCGGGTTCCTCACCCCCAACGAGAGCATCGTCTCCACCGGCACCAACTGCTCAGCGGGCTCGGAGCTCACTGCTGGCTCCGGCTTCTCCCTCAGCTCCCTCACCTACCTGCCTGATAAGTTGCAGATCGTGAAGCCCCTGGAAGGTGAGAGCTGGAGTCATGTGGAGCTGGAGGTGCCAAGAGGGTCCCATGACACCAGCTGAGCCCCCACCGCTGTGTCCCCTCTCCAGGCTCGGTGACACTCCACCACTGGCAGCAGCTGGCACGGCCCAACCTGGGCGGGATCCTCGTGCCCCGGCCTGGGGTGCTCACCAAAGACTTCAGGCAGCTGGACATTGACCTGGAGGAAGTCTACAGCCTCAACGACCTGGAGGAGGACGACGTGGACTCCAGCTCCTTCCAGCTGCTCCCCACCTCAACTCCTGCCAAAGCCAAGGAGCGCCCTGGGGGTGAGCGCAGGGCAAGGGCGCGGAGGGGACACGGCCCCCAGGACCCCCCTGTGCTGGTGCCCAGGCTGCCCCTTGCACGCCCCCTGTGCTCCCTGCTCTTGCAGCCCGTCCCCACCACCCACCCATCCCTATGCACAGGGGCTGTTCCTGGGGTGAGCTCTCTCCATCACCCCAACATGCACCGGCTGCAGCCCAGGTCTGTGCAAGGGACAGAGCTGGGAGACCCCACCTGTGCTTGCAGCCCCCTCCGCTGAGCCCTGGACATGTTCCCAGTGCATGCAGCGTGCTGCTGGCAGTAGCAGCCCCCAGCCCAGCTTTGCCTTTCCCCCCTGCCCCCAATCCCCGCTCTCCTCCTCTGTCCTTCCTCCCTCTCCCCATTAACCCACCGTCTCCTGTCCCTTCCAGTGTTCCTCTCTGCTAACAACCTCCCCCAGACCCCGTCTACCTTCACCATCACCACCTGCCACATTCTCCACCCCACCACCGCGCTCACCACGGTGACACCCAGGTAAGGCGCGTGGGCCCCCCCCCNTTCCCTCCTTCACCCCATACCTGGCTCTGTGCAGCCTGCAGCCCCTGATGCTCTCTGAGAGATGCCTGGCACCTGGAATGTCCCTGAATCATGTGCCAAGGGACAGGCACCCCACCTTGAGGAACTGGGACCAGCCCTCCCAGCCTCTACACTGGAGCACTGTGATGGGAAGAGCTCTCCTGGGGTGGACCAGGCTGATCCCTGGGGCCAGCAGTGTTTGCTCCCAGCACAGCAGGGGAGTTGTGGGGACGTGACTTTCCTCCTCCCTGCACTTGTGCACCAAGCAGGAGCTTTCCCTGGGCTGGAGGAGCCAGACCCTGGGCTGCCTCTTAATTAATGAACACTGTTGCTCAGCCCTAATGAGCCCTGGGAGGCTCACGGGGGGCTGGGTGTGAGCGGGAGTTCACCATCAAACAAAACCCTGTGTGTTGGGAAAACACTTCTGGGGCAGTGAGCACATCCCAGCCCCTCTTGGCTGCCTGGGGGCTGGGGGTGCATGGCTGCAGCCCCCCCAGCATTGTGCCATAAGCTTTGGGGTGCTTGGGCAATGCTGCAAGCATGGGGGTGTCCACAGCTGAGGCTTATTAGATTAATGAGTGTGTAGGAAGGGGGAAAGGGGGCCCTGCTCTGCCTGAGGACCCCCTGGCCCTGACAGCAGCACCCTCCCAGGACAGACACCCCCCAACTGACCTCCCCTTTCTCTCTCTCTTCCCCCCAGTCTGTATAACGCCGTCGTGCCTTCTTGTGGGCCCTTTGAGGGGCTGAGCCTCCACAGACCCTCACTGGAGTTGTCCTTCCCTGTGCTGGCGCCTGGCCCTGGACCCCCCAGAGCCCCCGTGGGACTCGTCAGGCTTGTGCTGGTGCGGGGCATCTCCGCCTCAGTGCCAGGGACAGGGTGGGCACCCCTGCTCCCCTCCCAGCAGCCCCAGCATGCTGGCACCCAGCCCTTCCCTGTGCCAAGGGGGCAGGATGGACCCTCACCCGGGAGCAGCATCTTCAGCTTGAACCTGGTGGAGAAGCTGCGGCGCCTGGGGCTGGACAAGGTGGTGGCCAGAGGAGAGATGTCCTTCGCCCGGGGCGAGCACAGGGGAGCCCGGAGTGCCCCAACGTGACAGAGGTGAGGAGCCCACGGGCTCAGGATGAGACACATCCTCTTCGTCACCCACCCATGGGGAAATGGAGATGGGACCGGCCTTCAGCCTCAGCTCCTGGTGATGCCATGGACCCTGCAGCGTGCCCAGCACCAGCTCGGGGGGCTTTGCCCCAGCGACAAGGACACAGCCCTGGGGTGCCCCAGGGCCCCAGCGCAATGATTCCCTGGTCCTGTGTGCAGGGACCTGCGTGGGGTGAGGCCTGGGGCTCTGGGGACCCCGTGTCCCACTCTGGGGGTATGAACCCTTCCCAGGAGCTGGTTGTTGGCAACAAAAACTGTTCCTGTTTGTGCTGAGCCCGTCCGAGGAGTGAGGGGCAGCTCGGCCCTTGGGGCTGCTACAGCCAAGGGCGATGCTCAGCCTGGGCTTTGGTGGTCAAAGGAGAGACTCTTCTGTGGGATGTGGGGGCAGCCCCCATGGCGCTGGGCCCTGGCCAGCATCTGGGCTGATTTTTTAAGGGACTTTTGAAAGTTTTAAACTCTTTTCCTGCCCACAAGTAGCAGTAGAGGCAGCACCCCTGGCTCAGGGGTCGCCTGCAGCGGGTGGTTCTCAGGGTGTAGCTGTTGCTCCCACTGCTGCGTCCCCCCTGTCTGTGCCCTGTCCCCTGTTAAATAAAGGTAAAGTCACAAAGTGGCTCTGGTGTGCTGTCTGCTGCCCTGTGCCAGCCCTGGCACTATTTGGTCTCTGCCCTGCATTTCCTGGTGGGGCTGGAGGTGAATTCCCCCTGCCTGTCCCCAGTTCTTCCTAGTGAAGACCTGACCAACAGCAGCTGTAGTGCCAAGGCTTTATTGGGGGCAGGGCCATGCACTGAGTGTGCCAGGGCTGTGCATGGCGTGGCTGGCACAGCGCCTACGAGGCATCGGCCGAGTCCTCGGCGCTGCGGCGGCCGAAGTCCATCCAGTCGGGGTAGTAGTGGTCGTGCAGAGCCTCGGTCCCCTGGTCCCCCTGCATGTAGCCCTTGTGGTCACTCAGCTCTGGTGGGGCAAGGGCAGCAGGTTAGAGCTGCCCGAGGCTGGGGGCTGGCACAGGGGGGGCTGGTGGTGCCATATGGAGCCCCCTCAAGGGCTGCCCACCCTCTGCCTCCCAGTACCTGCGAAGATGTGGGGCAGGAACTGTGAGATGAGGTGTTTCTGCTCCTGGGACATGGACTCGGGCCAGTCCCGCCGGACCAGGCTGGGGGGGAGCTGGGGGGGGCTCCTGGCAGCTCCTGGTGCCTCCACTGCGGGCCGGCACAGGCAGGTGGATGCCAGCATGGCGAGGATGAGGCCGATGCACATCGTCACCTTCATAGCTACAGAGAGAGTGGGTGGGGAAGGGGAGCAGAGGGGCTGCAGGCACCAAACTGGGGGCTCAGCCTGTGGTGAGGGTGACCCATGCAGGGTCCCCAGGGCACAGTCTGTCCCCTCTGTCCCTTCCAGCAGGTCCCCAAGTCCCTCCATCCCTCCCAGGTGGTCCCCAAGTCCACTAGAATCATAGGATCACACTGGAAGGGATCCATAGAGACCATCAAGTCCAACGCCAGGACTACTTCAGGCCAAACCGTATGACCAAGAGCATCCTCCAAATGTTCCTTGAACAGACGAGGAGCCGGGTGCTAGTCCCCTCCATCCGTCTGGTCCCCAAGTCTCCTCTGTCCCTCCCGTCTGGTCCCCAAGTCCCCTCCAGCCGGTCCCCGCAGCCCCACGGGACTCACCTGCTGGCTCCGGGGCTCGGTGGGTGTCTCGGTGGGTGCTGCTGTCTGGGTCCAGGGCAGCCCCTTTGTGGTCCTGCTTTAAAGGCGCTGCTGCAGGTGCCCCACCCCGGGCGGCTCCACCCACCCCCAGTCCCCCCCAGTGGGCACACGTGTGTGCACGGACACACGGACACACAGACACACACGTATATGGCTGGAGACTGTATGAGGCAAGTGGCCGTGATAGATATGTACCTATATCTATCTATATATGATATATAGTAGATATATCTGTGTGTGTGTGTATATATATATATATATATCGCTCTCTTTCTCTCTCCCTCTCTCTCTATATGTGTGTGTACATATAAATCTGTTATATATATGTGTGTGTACATATAAATCTGTGTGTGTGTATGTATATAAACACATCACTACGGTATCTCTGCTCTCCCTGCCCACTGCTCTAACTGCTCCCATTGTATTTTATATGCACACACGTACAGACATACACACAGCTGTAGGTATAGACACATCCGTGTACATATACACACCGAGTGCACGCGTGTATCAATACACACACAGAGCTTGGCAGAGATACAGCCATATATGTACACACACTGATGTGGCCATATACATGCAGATATACTTGGCTACATATATATATGCATGCTCATATAGAACTACCTATAGACATACGTATATGTAAATCTAAGTAGCACTAGCTACAGGGGCCTTGGTGGCACACATATATATACACACACACATAACTAAATATACATATGTATACACACACATATATATTTAAATATACATATATCTATCTATATATGGAAAGCTACAGCTATTTATCTAGCTGATCATGCACATACAGCTGTACACACTTATCTATATACCTACATATATATATATATAGTTGCATATACATACTTACATCTAGATTCCTATATATACATACATACAAGCATTTATATCTGTAGCTCCATAAACACATACCATACACACACTCTGTCTCCTGCCATAGGGTACACAGCCATATAGGCACCACTCGGCCCTGGCAGTGACATATGATAGTGCACAGACACAGACACATCCTGGCGTGTATTTTATAAGTGTCATCTTTTATTTTACAGTAGACTATGCAGATAAATTATATGCTCCTTTCTGTATTATAATACAGAATAAACAGCAACAATGCAGTATAATATATAGCATCCTAAACAGCGTAAAACATAGATGATAGCCATAATGCATAGTTGTAATAGATAATGTAGTGTGTCTTATGCATCTAAACATATACACATATTTGTGTGTGTGTGTATATATATATATATATATGGCTGATATATAGCCATAGTCATACACAAAATATATACTCTATGTTTATATGGACAGAGACTACATAAGGGTACTTGCTCCCTGTATATATACATACATATATATATATATACACACACATATGTGTACATGCACATGTATATGTGTGTCTCTCTCTCTCTCTGGATGTATGTGTGGAGACTATATGGGGCAATTTGCCCCACTGGAGTGTGTATATGTATATGTGTGTATGTATATATGTGTGTGTACATGTATGTATATATATGCAATGTGTGTGTGTCTGTGTATATAAATGCATTGTATATATATATATATATATATGCATTGTTTATATATATATGTGTGTGTGTTTACACACACACCTCTTGGCCCAATTGCCCATAGTCTCCATCCATATGAACATACAAATGCACTGATGTGTGTCTGTATTTATATGTGTGTATATATAGATAAGTGTTGAGATAAATACAGAACCTATACTAGACCTAGGATACATATATGCATATATATATGTGTGCTTGTCTACATATATGTGTGTTTGTCTACATATATGTGTGTGTTTATATATGTATACACACCTTCTATCTACGTACTTATTGCTCTCTGTATGTGTCTATATACACATACACATATATATATATCTCTATACACACACGTAGATACAGGTATGAAGCCATACATGTGTGTATAGGCACATATGTTGATACTGACAATTTATAGGGTCATTGGGCCAGGCAGTGTGTGTAGATGTATATACGTGTGTGGATATAGATATACAAGATAGATATAGATATATAGATTAGATATAGATATTGATATAGAGAGATATAGAATGTATGCAGAGCTGTCTTTGCCCCCAGTTTCAAACCCTCTGGTGCCAGGAGCTCCCCCTTGGTGTCATATCCCGGGGAGTCCCACCCTGGAGGGATGTTTGGTGGGGGGTGTCTCTGCCTCTGTCTGTGCGTGGTGCTGGTCCCCAGGGCACTGCCAGACACACGATGCCCACCCCAATGCCCTGCTGCCGAGCACAGCCTGCCCCAGTGCCCTCAGTGAACCCCTGCCTGCCCCCCCCAGCTGGTTCTTTCAACATCAATAGTTCCTCTTGCCCGTATTTACCCTCATCTCGTTGTATTTGTAGAGAACTCCAATAACACCCGTGCCAGTGACGTGCCCCAGCTCGGGCACTGCCCGTGTCCCTGGGACAGTGTCGATGCTCCTCAAACAACCCCCAAACTAATGGGCTTTGAATGGGCAGGAAGGTGGCATCCCCACCATCGATCGCGCGCTCTGCGGAGCCTTTGGCACAAGGAACAAACAAATTGTTCTGCAATTTCTGCCTTTTAATGGCTCCATCGGGGCCAAATGAGCCGTGGGGGTGACGGGGACGCAGCGCCTGCTCGGGTGGCACCTGACGTAGGTTTGGAACCAGGTCCTGTCTCCCAGCAGAGCCCGAGAATCTCACGTGTGAGGGGCTGTCCAGAGCCTGGCACTGCCCGGCGGGTGATGCCCTGGCTGGATGCCCTCACGCAGGCCCTGGTACAGGTGGAGAGGGTGAATTTTCGCAGCAGAGGTAGATGGAGGTTGTGTACCCAGCACGGGCACCAGCCTCTGCAGAGTGGGCACGGATGAGGGCACCTCATAGCACCCAGGCTGGGGTCACCAGCAGCCTCCCTGCTTTGCATAATTGCACCAATTTGGTTCTCCCAGAGCAAAGTTTCATGGGGAAGTCCCTGGCAGGGAACTGAACTCAGTGCTGCACTGGGAAGGGGCGTGAGTCCCACCAGAGCACAGCAGGAGCTCCAGGCAGGGGAACTCCTGGACTTTCTGTACCCTTTCTGGCAGATTTTGGTACGTTTCACATCGATTTTCTGCAGAAGGCAGAACCAGAGCTGCTCTAAAAGAACGTGTTCTGACCCAAGATGTTCCTCCTTGTTGGGGTCTCTCAGGGTCGAGCCCCCCTGGCCCCAGCCGTTGGTCACTGCGGAAGCAGAAGTGCTGACTGGTGACCAGTAACACCAGCACAAGGGTTAATGAGCTCAGGAAGGGAATGACTCACCCCCACCCACCCGGTCTGTGGCCAGGCAGCAGGAGCAGCACCCACAGAGCGATCCTGCCACGGGTCACCCCAGGACACATTCTCCAGGGCCCCCAGACTTTGCTAGGACAGGCCCAGAACCACCAAGACTCTGTCACTACCTACAGTGCCAACAAGCAACTGAAGCCACCAAGAAAATGCTTTTGAAAACAATTTTTATTTAAATAAAACTTTAAATACATTACAGAAACCATTAAAAACCAAAGCAAAACGCTGTTAACTTCACAGGGCAGCAGTTGCTGGGAACACAGAAGCTGTGGCTCTATCTACACCAGTCCAGATCCCTTGTCACCAGTTTAACCCAGGGCTCCTCGCCATGCCCTACCCGCTGTCTGGGGGCTCACGGGGCAACAGTGCCCCCCCGGCCTCACTGTAGACATCCAGCCTCGAAGTCACTCGTCGGTCACAGCCGAGCTTCCCCACATCCCTCTGGAGCCAGCGCTGCCCAGCGGGAAGGCCCCAGGGCACAGCTGGCGCCGGGCCTGGCACCGGAGTCACCGTCCACGGGAAGGGAAGAGCAGCTGGAGCCAGGAGCCATCTCTGGATGGACGGGCCGAGTCCCTTGGCTTCACTTGGACCATCTGGTTACGTTTGGCTTCAGGCTGGGCCGTGCCCAAGGCCCCGGTTACCTCTGGTAAATGAGGGACAGCAAGACGGGATAGCATGGGCTCGTGTCAGTTTATTACATCACGGAATTACACTAGTCCAGACTCAACAGTGGACCCAGGATTGTTACATTACACAAACCAGCTGGTTTTAAACTTATGACAAGGGAGAGGTGGGAATCTCATGGTAAGGAAATCTTCTTGCATAAAGCTTCAGTGACCCACAGGCACTTAAAACCCATGGACTTTCAGCTGGTCGTCTTTAGCCAGTCCAATCTGCAAGAGAGAAAGTGCATTTTAGAGCTCACGGGAGGGGGGAGGCTGCTGTGCACACACACGCCATCCATGATGTGGAACCACCAGATTCCTGCTCCTTCCTGAGGTACAGAATGGAGGTTAGACTGCAATGGCAAAACCCTGCAGGGCAGTGCTTGCCCCAAGCAAGAATTTGAAGAAGAACAGGAAGAGCTTCCTCCATCATCCTGCTCCTCCAACGCTGAGAAAATCAGAACCTGTGCGGTTATTCACACCGAGACCCGTGCCCAGTTTAAGGTGCCCCAGACCCGAGCTGTCCTACCTCTACGAGGAACTGGCAGATGTTCTTGCGCTGGTCGCCCTGCAGCTGAATCACTTCTCCATACTCCGGGTGCTCAATTACAGTTCCATTGCAGGCAAATTTCTACAGCGAAGACAAAAGCCTCGTTAGCACAGCATAAATCACAAGGGCCACCCCCCCAATGCCACTGCAGCCCCCGGCTTCCCCCCC
>VYZX01026655.1:153764-206658 GCA_013401335.1 Brachypteracias leptosomus
CCCCGGGGCCCGCCCTGCCGGCCTCGCCCGCAGCCTCCGCCCCTCCCGCCGCGACCTGCTCCGGATGCGGTGCACGGTCACGCTAGGCCCAGCCCCAGAGCGGCCTGGCCGGGCTGCGGGGCCCGGGCCCGGTGTCGCAAGGCCCAGCTTCGACTGCGGGGCCCGGGCCCCGGGGCGGGACGGTGCTCGGGCATGCGGGACCCCCGAGTAGGGACGAGGCCCCCTGTGTGGTCACGATGCCCAGGCCCCAGCCCTGCCCGGCCTGTTCCATCCCTCCCATTGTCCGGCCGTGGGGACCGGCTGCAGGACCCCCTGGACGGGTGTGGGACCAGGAGCCGGTGGCAGCGGGGTGTGATCAGTTGGGTACATCCCCCACAGCCCTCGTGTCCACACGGTGCGAGGGCCGAAAGCTGCTGGGAGGCTGAGCGGAGCCATCACCGGGGCCCACGGGCCTCCCACGGGCGTTCGGTGTCCGGTTCTCCTCCCGTGTGCTGTGGCCGAGGCCGGGGCTCCCACCACACACACCGTGACCCCTGGTGCTGCCCCTGACACCCCCTGTTCCCAGTTCGTGCCTTCCCAGCCTGCGTTGGGCCTCACAGAGCCCAGTACAGACCAGTTGCCCCGCCCTGTGCCCACAGCGGCCCTGCTACGGGGGCTTTGTGGGTGACTTCTCCAAGCCCAAAGGCGACCTGGAGCAGGGACCCCTCGGGGACCACATCAGCTGCTGGCACAAGAGCTCCAAGAGTGCCGGGCAAAGCTGCTGGTCAGAGCCCTGGTCAGTGGGAACTGGTGACCTCAGCCCTGGTCCCTGCCTCAAAGCCCCGTGGATGGGGATGGGACCAAATGTACCTCAAAACCAGATGCATTGAATCCTGCTTCTGAGCCCCAATTTGGGGGCCAGGAGCCCGAGGCTCAGTGAGAGCTGGTAAAGAAAGACAATTTATGGTTTCCCTGGTGCTGAGTCCCCCTCACAACCCCCCGAGTTCATCCCAGCACTGGCAGATGAACATCCCATCCCATCCAGCTCAGAGACACATTATGTGTTCTAAAAATACCCTGACACCCCAGATATGAGGAACAGTAAATCTCCTACACAATTAATGGGGTCAGAAGCCATCACAGACCTAGATGGAGCACAGACCCTCCTCTGGGAGCTGGAGCTGCCCCCAGAGTGGGAGCAGAGACGTGGCTCTGGGCGCTGCATCTGTCGGGCTGAGCATCGCTTATCTCGAAGCTTATCAGCTCCCTGCAGAGCTCCCGCAGCCTCAGCCCCCACTGGTGGGTGTTCCTGCCCAGCTCTGACAGCCCCTGTCATTCTGACAGATTATTGGCACCTGGGTGTGCTGCCATCTGTGGGGCCTGGCAGCCAGTGCACGGCTCAGACGTTGCATCATTCTTGGGGGGTTTATTGAAGATAAAGGCAAATTGTTTGTCTTGCAGTAGGTAGAAGGACTCGTTTGTGTTGCTGTGGTTCAGTCTCTCAAGCATCTGTCACTGGAGTGTCCATATGTGACACATCAGCTGGAGAACGGGAGGAAATTTTCATCGAAACATGAATTTGCTCCACGGCCACCATGAGCAGGCAGATGGCTCCTCTCTCCCCTTTCTCTGATCAGATCTTCCTTCTCTCCCACAAAAGGAACCGTCTCCAGCACCGTGTGCTGGGGGATCCAGACATTGGGATTTACCCCCCATCTCCCTGCTGGAGGCTTTTCAGAGTCCTTCCTACAGCACAGGGACTGTCTGTCGCGTTCAAGGCCAAACACTCCAGTGGAGTCACTGGTTCCTCCTGTCCTGCTGCTGGGCAAACTGGTCTCAGACTCCCAGGACACCCCAGAGAGTCAATTTATCATCCTCTCTGGGGTTTGCAGTGCCCATACGATACATCCCAGTTTGTGTCCTCACCACTGGACTCCCAGAGCCTTTGGTGAAATACCAAAATACCAAGTGTGTGTTAGACCCCAGAGCTGAACCCATCACTGGGGATGGGCTGAACATCACTGGGGACACATCAACATCCATCTGTCGTCCCCCAGCGGTCTGGGGTGGGTTGAGCTGGGCACGGGCTGAGCCCCCCACACCTCCTCCCCTCTGCCCATCCCTGGGTGCTCGGTCCCGATCCGCTCCTGCCTCCCCTGCCTGCCTGGGAGCTGCCTCCTCCCGGGCTCCCCACGAGGTGGCAATGCTGATCTCCTCTGTGAGAGCATCTCACTGCAGGTGGCACCGAGGTGCTCCACTTTTGTACCCACTGCCTGGAAAATAACCCTCTCCCTCCGTCCTGCCCAGGCCTCTGGGCACAGGGAATTCCTGGTGCCATGACCGAGCTGCCAACCTTGGGCTGGGGTCAGCAGGAGGGGCAGGGAGGGGCTGGAGGGAGCTGTGACCTCTGACCCCCTTGTCCTTCCTCAGTGGGAGGCTCTGCAGCCCTGCTGTGGGCTGGGGGGGCTTCTGGAACCCATCGTGTCCCCTGGCACCGAGGCCATGCAGTGAGGAGAGGCACTGGTAGCGAGGGCAGGGGCTGCCCAGCACCACTGCTGGATCCAGGGATCCCGTGTGCCCCTGCCCGTGGTGGGCCCAACGTGCTCTACCCCAGGTGCTGGGCTCCTGGTGCTCACGGGTGGGCGACCATCTCTCTCCCTCCTGAGCCCTCAAGGCCGTTTCCCCTGTGCTCTGAGGTGGGGGATCTTGTGCCCCTCCCAGTGCCCCTGGGCAGTGCAGCAGGAGGAAGGAATCATCCCAGCACTCTGCTGCTCCTCCCGCAGCTCAGCCGTGCCCTCCGGGCTGGGGCATTCCTGGAAACCAGCTCTTCTCCCCTGACACCCTCCCGCAGCCTCTGTGGCTGCACAGACCTGGATTCAGGATCAGCTGGATTTTTGATGCTCGGTGTTTGATGCCATTAATCAGCTCTGACAGACGTTAGTCCTGGGGATCAACCTGCTCCTGGAAAGAGCCCAGGGCTGGCTGGGGTGAGCCCCGGGAATCCCAGGCCGGCTAATTCCTGAGCCCCACGTTCCCTTTCCCTCCACAGCTACTCCTGGCAATCCACACCCCAAAGTTTGCAAACCCTGGATGTGTTCAGGACAAGAGGTGATGGCCTCAAGTTGCACCAGGGCAGGTTTAGGTTGGACATTAGGAAGAAGTTCTTCACTGACAGAGTGGTCAGGGACTGGGACAGGCTGCCCAGGGAGGTGCTGGAGTCACCATCCCTGGAGGGGTTCAACAAACGAGTAGATGTGGAGCTTTGGGACATGGTCTGGGGGTCAGGGAGATGTTGGATTGATGATCCTGGAGGTCTTTTCCAACCTAAATGATCCTATGAAGGAGTGGGTGATCCAGTCTCTGTCCTCCTGAGGCTGGGGCCGTGGCTGTGGGATCTCTCCCTGAGACCCTGGGTGCTCCTGGGATGGAGACACTGGACGTGCTGTGACACAGACAGACAAAGGAGGGTTCCAAACGCACCCTCCCCAACACTGCAGGGTGTCCCAGCACAGCCCCCTCCCCTGCCAGGGCTGTCCCCATTCCCACCCAACCCAGTGACGCTCGTCACCAGTTTGGCTGCTGGTGTGTCACCATTTCTGCTGTCTAATGGTGCTTCTTCTCCCTCCCACTGCTCAGCTCCCTCTTCCCCTGCCAGGGCTGTGACACCGCTGCTCTCCACGAGGTGCCAGGAGAGGTCCAAGCACCAGGGATCAGCCCAGCCCAGTTCAGCTGCTGGGGCTGGCAGCAGGCACCAGTCTGGCTCCCAGTCTATCCCAGTCACTCCCTGCCTGCGCTGAGCTTGTGCAGCCTGGAGAAGAGAAGGCTCCAGGGAGACCTTCTTGTGGCCTTTCAGGACTTCAAGGGGGGGCTACAGAAAAGATGGGGAGGGACTTTTGAGCAGGGCCTGTTGCGACAGGTTGTCCTCTGGTGGTTTGAAACTAAAAGAGGGAGATTTAGACTAGAGAGAAGGAAGGAATTTGTTATGCAGAGGGTGGTGAGAGCCTGTCCCAGGTTGCCCAGAGAGGTGGTGGCTGCCCCATCCCTGCAACCATTGCAGGGGAGGCTGGTTGGGCTCTGAGCAACCTGCTCTAGGTGCAGATGTCCCTGCTCCCTGCAGGGGGGTTGGATGAGATGAGCTTGACAGGTCCCTTGCAACCCAAATCAATCTATAATTCCATGATCCTGCAGTGGAGGGGCCCAGGCCTGGTAGTGAGGGCAGCCTGAGGAGCTGGGACTGGGGGAACTGGGACTGGGAGAGCTGGGACAGGGAGAGCTGGGACTGGGAGAGCTGGAACTGGGACTAGGAGAGCTGGGACAGGTCCCCGCACTCCCTGGCACTGGGCATGGCTGGCACTGGGCTGACTCAGAGCTCTGGCATGGGCTGTGCCAGGCGTGTGCCAGCACGTCCTGCCTCCCTGCAGCTCAGCACACCTGGGCCATGGGACAGAGCTGCTCTGGGTGCCATGGGAAGGGGCAAAGGTGCCAGGCTGAGCTCCCGCTGCCCAGCACGGCAGAGGAATGGCCTCTGGGGTGTTCCCCTATGGACATGGGGTCCAGCTGGGGATGGAGCTCATGCCCTGCTGCTTCTGCCCTGTGTGGTTCCAGCCCTGCCTCCCTCCCTTCAGCTGGAGCCCCCCTGCTCTCCTTTTCCCCTTAACCCTGTCTGAGCCAGGCAGGTCCACCCAAGATCAGAGGGAGCTCCCTGCTCCATGCCAGGGAGACAATTTGGGCCACAGGGAGACCCTTTGCTGGAAGTCCTGTGGGCCAGGCAGGGCCCTGCTGAGCTGGGCTCCTGGCATGAGGGAGCTCACCACCAACACCAGCACCAGTGGACACCAGACAGCTCAATCTGGGCCCTTTGCTGCTGTGCTGGGTGCCCAGGTATGGGATACCCTGAATGCACTGAAGAGCAGTGAGATCCTCCTCCCGGGTTCTCCCACACACAGCCCCCTGCTGCCAACGCTGCCTGGCACAGCAGGGACCAAAGCAGAGTCCCTGGCTATGGCACAGCAAGGGCAGTGGGGCAGAGCCTTGCACTGCACCAGCCCGCACGTGTCTGGGGCTCCGAGGTGCAGGAGGAGCAGCCTGGTCCCTCCAGCCATCGCTGCCCACTCTGCACTGCCCTGGGCACCTCAGCCCAGGCTGGGGGTACCCTCCTGCTCCTGCCAAGGGAGGAACCAGCCCTGCCGTGCCACCAGCCCAGCTCACACACAGCTCCAGCACCCTGCCCTGCCCTGGTGTGATGGGGAGAGGACACTGGGCTGAATCCACCTCTTCCAGGAGTCGGACAGGAGATTTTTGGGGTAGCAGGAATGGTGGGCACAGGGCAGAGCCCGGCTGTACCCACTCTGCTGACTCGAGCAGAGAGAAGGGGCAGATCGGGCCAAACACCTTGGTCAGCATCTGCTTTGCTGCAGTTCATATTTCCCTTACGAGGCAAAACCTGCGAGGGGTGTGACAGGTCCCCACGCACCCCCAGCCCTGCCCCCTCCCTGCCCCAGGGCCAGGCTCACTCATCCCTGCCCACACACATCAGCTCCCCGAGGGCCAAACACTGGCCCCTGGCCAGCCCTCCTTTCCACACGCTGGCACTGCCAGCCCAGCACTGCCGAGAGCTGCTCTTACCCAACACTTGGCCCCGGCAGCCGCTGCCTCCCTGGGATGGGAGCTGGCGGCAGGACTGGCCACGCTCAGAGGTCCCGGTGCCCCAGTTCCCAAAGCCCAGACCCCACTGGATCAGGCTGGGGGGGATCAGACACGGGGCCGTGCCAGGGCCACAGGGGATGAGGGTCTCACTGCTCTGCCGGGCTGCAGAGAGCACAGGGTGCAGGGACAGAGGGACACTCGGGGGGACCCCAGGCACAGACCCCTGAGGTCCTCTGAGGCATTGTGGCCACAGCTCACATTTGCCATGCTCTGCAGCTGCCTGGCTCTGCCATGCCCACTCACACTGACCAGGGCTCTCCTGGCACCCCGAGGTGCAGGAGCAGCGTGTGCCATGGTGCCAGCCAGCACAGAGCTGCTCAAGCCCCTGGCTGCCCCATCCCCAAGGCCCCTCTCTCTGCAGGGGGGTGTTTGATGTGGTTCCCAAGCACTGGCATTGCCATAACCTGCTGCCCGGCTGCCATGTGCCCTCCTGGCACCACCAGAGCTCACCTGGGGCTGCCCTGGCCTGGAAAACCAGGGCAAGATGGAGCCGTTGCCTTTCCCCAGGCAGCTCCACTGCAGCTCTTGCTCTGCTCCTGCCCTGGGCTCAGCCTCAGGTAGGCAGAGCCACGGCAGCTGATCTGGAGAGGGACAGGAGGGTTGAGGATCGAGCAGTTTTGGGGGCACAGGGAAGCCCACGGTCCCAGAGCTGGGGCTGGTGATGGCCCCAAGGCCGTGGGACCCCAGCCCAGCAGCAGGTTCTGGCCAGGCTGGAGCCGGGTTTGGGTGAACCCCTGTGGGGCTGAGGCTGGAGGTGGAGACGCTGCCCTGCTCCCCAGGCCCCCATCGCCCCCTGCTCCGGGACAGGCTCCGGCTGAATCTCAGTCTTTACCTTTACCCCTTGAGCAGGAGCAGGAATAAACACCCTCCACAGCCTCCCCTGCTCTCTGAGCCCATCAACCTCACTGGAAGCAAACACAACCCAGGGCACAGGGGCTGCCCGGTGCCCCCAGGAGACCCCCAGGGCCGGTGTGCAGGGGGGTCACTGCAGCCGTGCCAGGTGGGCGCTGTTTCGCCACGTCCCTGCCGGGACTTGCCCCCACGCCCAGCGCTGGGCTGGGACCACGTTCCCATCTCCCACGTCAGCACCGACGCCCCGGCGGGCGCTGCCAGGCGGGTGTTGCCTCCTCCCCACCCGCTCGCCCCGGGCAGATGCCGCCGCTGCCTAATAAGGAAACCTCCCGCTCCCTCCTGCTTGCAAAACACCTTGGGGCGGGCTCCCTGCTGACACCACCCGTTCCCAGCAGCTCCCAGAGGTGCTGGAGGCCAAGGTGGCCCCTGTTTCCCCGCAATGAGCTGCAGCCCAGAGCCCCAGGACCCCACCAACCAATGCTCCCAACACCAGCAGGGTTGGTCGTTTGGGTCCCTGTCCCTGCTCCAGGGAGCGGTGCTGGGCACAGGGTCTCACTGCAGGAGTGTTCCCATTCCTGCCACAGCTTCTGGTGGTGCCCAGCACGGGCTGTTCCAGGCAGGGCCAGCAGCAGGGCAGGTCCTGGGGTCCCTGTGATCCCATGGTGGGCTCACACTGGGTCATCGGCACAGGGTGGGAAGTGTGGCAGGGGCTGGAGGAGGACAGAGCAGGAGACTCTGGCAGCTTTGCTGGAATGAGGAACCAGCTGCTTGTGTGTCTCCATGTGGGACAAGGAAAGGCACAGGAGGGATTTGGGTCCTTCCCTGCTGGTTTAGCAGTTGGGAGAGAAGGGGCTCAGCAGGTCCAGCCCTGCCTGCAGCTTGGGGAACACTGGCTGTGGAGAGACAGAAGTGCCCTGAGCAGATATGGCCCCTCTGCCCCAGAAAGTCCCCCCATAGAATCATTACAGTTGGAAAAGACCTCCAGGATGATCAAATCCAACCTTCATCCCAACATCTCCCTGACCCCTACATCCCTCACAAGGTCCAGGCAGTCACCAGGGAGCCATCCCCAGCCACAGCAAAGGTGAAGGGCCTTGCTGGACACCCATGAGGCTCCAATCTCTTGGAGACCCTGGTGAAACCCCCTCAGCTTCCAGTCACCACAACCCACGGGCTCTGAACTCCAGGGGGAGGGTGGTTGGACCCCAGCTGTGCCAGGCACTGAGTTGCTCCACACCCCATGCATGGAACGAACGTGCCCAGAGCCTGTGGGAGCTCCCGGGGCAGCAGGAGAGGGGTTGGGGGGTCTGCAGCACCCGGGACAAACCCGAGACAGGGCTGGTGGGACCCCCCGAGCTCCCTGAGCTCCCCGGGCAGGGCTGCGCAGGCGGAAAGTTATTTCTCAGGAACTGGCTGATGGTGAAAGTTGTTTCCCAGGTGTGGCCCGAGAGGAATGTAAATCCTCTGAAGTCCTCAACTCCCCTGTAATTAGTGCCAGACAAGTTTCAGCTTGGGGCTGGGCCGCCCCAGCCGCGGGCGTGGGAGCGAGGGGGTGACGTGTCCGGCTTGTCCCTGCAGCAAACGTGTCCCCTCCTGCCCCAGGAACGCTCTGACTCACGGGGACCAAAGGGGGGTGAGGAGGGGAGCAGACACAGGCAGGGTGCTGGCTGGGTGCACACTGGGGGGCTCGTGCAGGTGTGGGACCCCCTGTCCTCCAGCCTGGACATCCCACGGGGTGACCAAACACCCACACGCTGCCCTTACTCATGGGACAGAGTCTTCTCCACACAGGAGCAGGCAGTGTCCCACCACCGGGGGCTCAGCAGCCCCAGGAGAAAGGTGCCTGGCTCTGTGGGATGGGTCTGGCCATGCAGGACACAGGTTGGGCTGCAGCCTGGCCCCTGCCACAGGAATCCCTCACCCTCATCAGCTCCCGGGACATTGCCACTGGACCAGTGGGCTTACATCCACCAGCTGGGAGGCAGCAGATACCAAAGGGCCACGGCTTGTGGGGTTACCATCAAAAAGGGCCATTGTGTGGGGCTGACAGTGTCTGGCCCACCTCGGGGGGGGTGCAGCTGTACAACTGGAGTGGGCTCATAGCCTGGCACGGTGCTCGGAGCCAGGGGAGCATGCCAAGGGCATCCCTAGAGGGGGATCCCTTGGGAAGGAGCCCCGTGCTGCTCCCAGCACCACAACTGGGGCTCTGCTCACCCGCGACATGCACTGGGGGCCACTGGTTGTATCAGAGCAGGGACAGCAGCCACCAAAGCCCCTGTCCAGGGTGCCAAGGGACAATTCCCAGCGTGGTGAGGAGCAGCAGTGGTGCCATCAGTGCAAGGCATCAGAGACAGGCACAGACACGCAGGCACACGCGTGTGCACATACCTCACACCCTTGCTCACCCTCCCTCCTCCCCTCTCCACCCGAGACGGGCGAGGGCCGGGCTCTGCCTGGCAGGACACAGGCGCCAGTTCAGCACCAGACCCAGTGGGTGCAGCTCTAACTGGGACTGCATCTAACTGGGACTGGCTCTGCCCGCACCAGGAGCAGGAGCAGACCCTGGTCCTGGGGCTGCTGGGGTGCGGGGTGAGAGCAGGACCTCAGACCCAGCACCGAGTGGCACGTCCAGCCCTGAGCACCCCTGCACATGGCGGTGCACCCCGGCACCCTTGTACACCCCAGCACTCCATAGAATCATTTAGGTTGGAAAAGGCCTCTAGGATTATCAGGTCTAACTCTCATCCCAACATCTCCCTGATCCTTAGACCATGTCTCGAAGCTCGACATCCCCTTGTTTTCTGAACCCCTCCAGGGATGGTGACTCCACCACCTCTCTGGACAGCCTGGTCCAGTCCCTGACCACTCTGCAGTGAAGAACTTCTTCCTAATGTCCAACCTAAACCTCCCCTGGTGCAACTGGAGGCCATTCCCTCTGTCCTTGTGCACCCCTACACACTCCAGCACCCACTGCCCAGCCCAGAACCCCCCTGCACAGCCTTAAAAACACCCCAATGCACCCTAAGCAGAGCCTGCACCCCCCTGCCCATGGCAGTGCACCCCTGCACCCCCTGCTCACCCCTGCACCCCCTGCTCACCAGTGCACACTTCTTGCACGCTCTTGTGCACACCGGCACCCCCTCAGCACCCCTGCACACCCCAGGGCCCCCCCGCCCCCCTCTGCACTGCCCTGAACCCCCAGTGCACCCCAGCATCCCCAGCACCGCCCGCCCGGGCCCTGCCGCAGCCGCGCTCCCTCCCGCCGCCACCAGGCGGCGCCCGTGCGCAGCGGTGGCGCCGCCGGTGCCGGGACAGACCTCCCGGTTCAGGGACAGCCACCCCCGGTCCCGGTACAACCACCTCGGTCCCGGTACAGTCCCCCCCGGTGCTGGTACAGACCGCCCTGGTGCCGGTATAGCCCCGCCCCGGTTCCGGTACAACCACTCCGGTGCCGGTACAGGCCCCCCAGTGCCGGTACAGTCCTCCCGGTGCCGGTACAACCACCCCCGGTCTCGGTGCAGTCCCTTCCGGTCTCGGTACAGCCCTCCCGGTGCCGGTCCCGGCTCAGCTCCCCCCCTGCACCCCCCCATAGCCCCCGGCACCACGGATCCTCCCGCTGCTTTGCCGGCAGGATGCTCAGCAACCGGGGGACCGGGGGATGCTCGTCCCCCCGCCCTACCCGGGCCCTGCACTCGGGGCAGCGGCGCAGGGGTGAGGTTTAACCACAAGCATCTCCCCGTCAGGTTGAGCTCAGCTACTGGGATTAAAGGAAAATGACAGAACAGAGGCGAAGAAGCCGCATCCCTGCGGGATCCACCCCCGGGCGAGAGCAGGGCCGGGGCTGTGCCAAGCCCGGGCAGGGCGCTGGCTCCGCCAGACACCCGCTCTCAGCCAACACAAAACCATTAGAGCTGCGGGGAGGAGCCGTGGCCTCCAGCCAGGAGACCTGCGGGACACAGAGAGGGCTNTCCCCCCATGTGCACAAGGTGACCAGACCCCGCTGCTCCCAGGCCATGGCAGGAGACTCCCTGTGTCCCTCACAGACAACAGCCACAACAACCATCATCCCTCGAGGAGACACAGAAAGTGGGGTTGGGAGTGGACTATGTCAAAGCCCTGCTCCAGAGGGGGCCACACCAGGAGCCAGGGTCCCACCCGGGGCGAGGGGCTTCCCCCCGTGAGAGCACAAGGAAAGCACAGTCCTTGGAGGTTGCTTCCATCGCTCCTGCCCATCCTCCCGTGTCATCGGGGCTGCATGGGGGGGGGGGGGGTTCTGCACAGAGGCCAGGACAAGGTGGAGCCCCTGTTACCAGCAATGGGTTTGGCACCTCCACCCGGGGTCCTTTGTTGTGACCGGCCGCACCCCAGAGCAGTGAGAAATGTGGTTCCTGCCCTTCCAGCCCAGTGTCTCCAGACCGATCCCAGTACCTGCCTCACCCCACCACCAGCGTCATGGGTGTCCCCATGCCGGGGTTCCCATCCATGGCCTGGAGTCACTGTAGGTGCAGCGGGCGTGGGCACGGGATGAACCCGCTGCTTGTTGCCCACAGTCAGCATGGGAAAGAATGTCAGTGTGTGCAACTCCTGAGCTCTGCACCCAGCCAGGGCAGGGGAATGAACAGACAGGGCGTGAGCCTCTTTCCACACCGAGTGAGACATGAGGGAAGCAAGAGCTGCTTGCTGCAGGGAGACAGCCGCTGAAAAATGAACGTGGGAAACTCCAAAGGTTGGAGTTGGCTGTGGAGATGGAGCTAAAGCAGTTGGTGGTACCTTGGGAGTGTGGCTCTGCTCAGACACAAACTTCTTTTGTCTAGAGTCAAACAAGCTCCGATGTGTTGTCCACCTGCCATGGACAGACATGGAACGACTCTGGTCATGTCTGTGACCACAGCTTGGAGAGACTCAGAGGGAGAGCCTTGGTCCCACACCCTATGGAGCTGCTCGGCCATTGGGCTCCAGAGCAGGGAGTCTCCATCTCTGGTCCTTGGCTCTGCCCATTGCTACTGGCCTGAGTCCGGGGTGGAGAGTCCAGCTGCGGTGTCAAGAGAGCCCTGTCAGGGCAAGAGGGAGCTGGAATTGCTCACAGAGCTGAGCTTGCTGGAACGGCTTCTGCAGGGGCAGAAGGGCTGAGCCAGACCTTGGAGACAAGACGGGCTGTGATCACAAACCCTTCAGTGCCTTTACTGCTGGAAGGTGCCAGCAGAAGCAGAGCTCGGGTGGCCCTGGGCTGGGTGAGCTGCCAGCACCACGGGTGGTCACAGCACTTGGGTGGCTGCGAGGAGGAACCACTGCAGCAGGACCAGGGCTCCGAACACCTGCTGAGAGCCCGTCTAGTGCCAGGCAGGGCCCTGCTCCAGCAAGGTGCTCACTGGTGGAGGTGGCTTGTGAAGCATCAAACGCTGCAGGGCCAGGACCTTGCCAGGGGCATGGGCCAGCATGGAGGAGCATCACCCTCTTCCACATCCACCGAGAGGAGAAAAGGGCTTGTTGAGAGCCTGACGTGGCCCTGACACAGCTGCCTGCAGGGTCCCACAGGCAGGGCAAGGCCCTTCAACATTGCAGGAGCCAGTCTGGAGCCTAGAGAAGGTCAACACAGAATCACTCCCCTCGTCTTCCCTCCAGTCAGTCCTTCTCTCTGCTGCCTCCTCTTCTGCAGCTGGTGGGGCCAGGACTCTGCTGCCGGCCTCACCTCTCTCCCACAGGCAGCAGAGTGGGCAGGAGAGGACCAAACAGGGTGAGCATCACCCATCACCCATGGCCCAGCAGCTCAGCTTGCTGCCTGATGGCTCAACTCCCTGAGCTTGCCCGGAGGGAGTTTCCATCGCACACACACCACGACATTCCTTCTGTGGTAACAGATCTAGGATCTCGCTTTTTTCCAGATAAAGGGGAGGGGGGTGTCTGTCAGGACATGTCCCAGCAGATGATAAAGAATCAGCAGCTGAGATAGAGACAAGGCAGCATATTTCAGCCCACACCTTGATCTATTTGTTCCCTATTTTGGTGGTGCTCAGCCCCACAGAGCACGCCTGTCAGCAGGGGTGAAGCCTGTGCCTGCCATCCCTCCTGCTGGAAACACCTCCCAGGGCTGCATCCTTCAGCTCCTGCTGAGCTGGGAGCTGCTGTGAAAGGCACTTGGGAGAAGGTGGCCCACAGGGAAAACCCAAAGACTCCTAATTAGCTCTTATTCATGGCATTAAAAGCACAATTAAATGCTGTTGAGGCACAAACCACACACTGACCCCGGCCTCTTCACCCAGCCCTCACCACACCGGGTTCCTGTGGGTGCTGCTGGTCCTCTCCCAATGGGTCATTTCCCCTCCCTTCCCCTGTGAACTGGAGGAGTTTGGTTCTTTCCCTGCCCCTGCAGCACAGAGGCAGAGATAACATCTCCGGCATGAGCCTTGTGGAGCAGACTCTGCGATACCATCTCCTGAGCATTACGATGTTTTCCTTTTTTTTTTGTCTCAAGGGAATTTATTGTGGGCAAGTGTTCCAGGAGAGCCTGCGAGACTGAATTCTTCTGGGAGCATCCACCAGCTGATGTGGTGCCTGCTCCTCTGTGGGATCACAGCGTGTGGACAGAGGGGAACTGAGATGGGTTCTCATGAGTTGTTTAGGGACTGTTGTTTAGGAGCCCAGCCAGAGGTCAGGGCAGCAGCTGGTGGCAAGAACATTGATCAGAAAAGACCAGAAAAAGCTGATGTTGCAGCACAATCTCCAGATCTCCTCTTAGGCTCCTGTGCCAGTTGTAATAAAAGAGCTTAAACATGGGCTGAGGTTGTGATAATACAGAAAGGAAGGCCCTAAGTCCTGGTGTCCACTGCCTGTGGGGCTTTGCCTTGGGTTAGGGGGGTTGTCACCTTCAGATGGACTCGTACCTGGGCCTAAAATGAGAGGATGACGTGAGCGAGGGGACAGAACTCACAGTTCTTGGCCCACGTGGGAATTGCCAGGAGCAGGAGGGTGTTCACAGAGCCAACGTGAGCAGAGAGAGCACATCTGGAGAGCTCAGAGCAGGGGTGGCCAAGGGATGGCCCCGGAGCAGGGCTCCCACACGATGCTGCTGGGTAACCCTGTACCCCCTGCTATGGAGGGAACGGGGCCAGCAGGAACCCATCCAGGAGCCCTGGGACTGCGCTGCAGGCTGAGCATCCTCCTCTGCACCCTCTGCCATTTGCCAGCGCTGGGAGGCTCCCAGCCCCCTCCTCTCCCCCAGCTCTCTGAGGGATGGCTCACGTGGGCTTCCCAAATCCCCTCATTTTGCAGCTTGGGGAGCCAAGAATCCAAATGTGAAGCACATCAATTCCAGGGCAGTGCTGCCCAGAGATGAGAGCCCTCGACTGAGAGGATCTGGAGCCTCTTTCTGCTTAAGCTGCTTCCTCGGTGGCCGCCCTAAAAACTCACCTGGAGCTGCTAAAGAAAGGGAACGTGACTCCCTGTGAAGTGCTGGAGATCTAACAGCGACGCCGATAAAGCCTTGTTGTTATTGTGTCCTCCAGGGAACAGATGAAAGGAAGGAGGCATTATGAATTAAGGAGGGTGAGGCTCTTGGGAACACGTTTGCAACTCCAAATTCAGTTACTGCATTAGAATGTGAAAACAGCCAGAGGGGCTGCGGGAAGGAAGGAGATCACAACAGGAGAGGACACACAAAAGGGCTCCTAATCCCTGTAAGTCGCTACCTCTCAGGCACCTTTGCTGAAGGGAAAAAGAGCCTTTCTTGGGCAGGCAGGGCAGGGCTGGAGCCGGGCAGGCCAGCAGCCTGGGCGTGCGATTTTCCACTGTGCACTGCAAGACCTGGCACCACATCACTAAAGGGATTGTTTTTTTCCCCAACAAAGAATAAACCAGAGCAGTGTCTCCCTTCCTGCTTCTCTGCTGCTCCTTGCACGCTAATACCTGTCCAGCTGCGTTACTATAATCACTGCTCAATCCCTTAATAGCCCGATGGCAGCGTGGCTACGGGGAGGCTGCATTGCCTCATCTCTGTGCATCCCCCAGCCCCGTCCCACTGGAACCATCGGCTCCACCGGTGTTCGTGGTGGTCTCACTCCCCAGGGCTGCCTGTGCTGTGCTTGGCCCACCAGTGCTCCCAATACAGGTGCTGCTGGTCCTGCTGGGCCACATTAGCTTGTGTCTCACAGCGTAGAAGCACAAAGCACGAGCACTGATAAGGACTGACCAGGCTCCCATCAGAAATTTCATGGCACGTGTCCTGGCAGTGGGTGTCTGATGCAGCTTCCAATTCTTTTTCCCTGATTTACACTATTTGTTAAAACTTGCCTCAGCAGTGGGATAGAAGAAATTGTGGCATGGAAGTTTTTAGCTCCTACAAACCCTTCAGAAGTCACAGTCTGCTCCTGGGGAGCTGGTGAAAGGTGGGAAGCAGGTGCCACTGGGAAACACCAGGCACCTGCCTCGTTAACTGGAAAAGCACCATTGTAGGGACTTCCCAGTCTCTGGGGAGATTCACCCTAGACCAGTACGCAAGCAGAAATCACCGGAGTTTCTCCTCTTTTGATTTCTGCCAAATACAGTCTCAGTACACAAATACCACCAGGTCTGTGCTTGCCCTGGGATGGAGGTTCTGACGGGAAAATTTCCGTCTGGCTTTGGCTTGGCCCCTATGAAGATTATGGATGCACAGAGCTCTTAAGTCAGCAGCTTTCGTTGGCTTTAGACTCTTTAAAAAGGCAAATAAATAGATTTGTAGATTTTTCGTGATATAAGACACTTGTGGGCGACTTGGCAGATCACGGAGGATTCGGTGGAAGGAGCAGCGGGTGGAGCTGGAGTGGGAACCTCTGCTCTCAGGTGCAACAGGGAAACGCTCAAACGTAGCCCTGAGCAAGGAGCCTTTGCCCTGAATCACGGCTGGGATGGTTCCCCAGCGCTGGGAACCACGGTGGAAGGAGGAGATCCCGTGTGTGCCGTCATACTCCTAGTGGGATGTGACAAGAGACATGAAATCGGGGAGAGAAAAGTGATGATTCTGGAATTTGGCTCCAGCTGTCAGGGGTGAAGACAAGCGCCGGCAACGCCTCCCGCCCGGGCTATAAATGCTCAGGGGAGCCAGCACTCCTGTCTGCGCTGCCGAGCACGGGTCTCTCCAGCTTCCCACCACCACCTTCACCATGAGCACCACGGTCAGGCAATACTCCTCCTCCACCTCCCTCAAGGGCTTCGGGGGCCTGGGGGGAGGCTCCAGCCGCCTCTCCTCCGTGCGTGTCGGGGGCGCAGGGTACCGAGCCCCCAGCGTCCACGGAGGCTCCAGCTCCTACTCGGTCTCTTCCCGCATCGTCTCGGGGCTCGGCAGCGGCTACGGGGGCAGCTACTGCAGCAGCGTAGGAGGGGGCCTGGGCGGGGGCTTTGGGGGCAGCTATGGGGCCGGCTTTGGGGCCGGCTTTGGGGGAGGCTTCGGGGGCGGCTTCGGGGGCGGCGATGGCATCCTGCCGGCCGGCGAGAAGGAGACGATGCAGAACCTCAACGACCGCCTGGCCGCCTACCTGGACAAAGTGCGTGCCCTGGAGGAGGCCAACACCGACCTGGAGGTCAAGATCAGGGAGTGGTACAAGAAGCAGGGCCCTGGCCCCGAGCGGGACTACAGCCCCTACTACAGGACCATCGAGGAGCTCAGGAACAAGGTAGGATGCTGTGATTAACACCCTGGGACATCTCGTTATCAGAGAGGAAGTGGAAACCCCGACTGCTCCCTCTGTAATTAGTGAGCACTAATGATGTCGTAAAAAGTGTCTCAGAGGCACATGCAGAGCATCCAGCTGGAAACCCAGAGATGTCTCCATGTCAGCTTTGGATTTCGTCCTTCCAGATGGAGCTAAGAGCAGGTTTCACTGGAAGAAGTAGATGTCAGAGGACATGAGGCAAAGATGAGGAAGAAGAGCCAGGGCTGGTTGGGTCTGGGAGTTGTCAATGAGCAGGGGAAGCTGTAGGTGTTTACAGACGTTGGTGACATGTTGGTAAACACTCAGGCACAGAATTTGCAAACTTGTTTCCATGTGGATGTTAATGTCATTTAAATGCTAAACAGAAAACCATGATACTGACCAAGCCTGAGGTTTGTGCAGCCCCTGAGCCAGGACCAGGCTTGCTGCAAACCCTCCAACCTTGGGGGGATTCCTCTCAGACTCGATTTGATTCCCACCACCCCATTTTGGAGGAAATCCTCCAGAGCTGTCTCTGTTCTTCTCTGTTCCCTCTTACGTATGAGCTGCCCCCAGCAAAGACAAAGGGAGGTGGATCCCAGAGGAGCTGCAGGAGTGCTGGCAAATGATGCAGGGAATCCACCTTCCCTCCCTCCCCTTGGCCCCATAACTGATATTCTCCCAGACTCTGCTTGGATTATTTGCTCCTGGTTTTGTAATATGAAAATCAGAAGCCACAGGCACCTGCTCAAGGCGTTTTGCTCCATTTGGGCAATCAGGAAATTAAATCCATCCCAGAACAAACGGGGAGAGGTTTGCCAAGCACAAACACCCACGGGTCTGTCTGTCCTGCCAGAGGAGCCGCTGTGGATGGGGGGCAGGTGATTCCTCCTTGGCCCTTGCACCTGCCCTGAAGCATGGGGACAAATGTTGTCATCAGATCTCCCACATCTGACGTGGCTTCATGTGTCCTTCTGAAATACTGAGGGACGGTCACAACCAGCCCCTTCCTGAGGCTCAGCTCTGTCCTGATTGTCTCACTTGTCCCGATCCAAATCCCACCCCTGCCAAGGAAAGCTCAGGCTTCCCCAAAACTAGTCCTATTGTCAGTCTTACTGGTGCTCCCATCCCTTGGTCAGCCCGGAGGAGTTCCTGACACTCATGTAGTGCTTCTTCTTTACCCTCCTCCCTGCAGGTCCTGGTGGCCACAGTGGACAATGCCAACCTCCTCCTGCAGATTGACAATGCCAGGCTGACAGCTGATGACTTCAGGACCAAGTAAGCCACATTTCCTGGGAAAATGGAACAGTCTTCAGAGATGTTTGAGGAAATGAGGAGAAAATCCCATCCAAACCCTAAAGTGTGGAAACACAGCCTTCAAAATGAAGGTGTACTTTCCAAAGCAGATGGTTATCTAAAGCTTACAGGTGCTTAGGGACCGTTTTGCTTCCATCCAAAACTTCACTGTTTTGTTCCCATTGCCTGTTCCTCGGTGGTACCACACAGGACTCGTGCTGTGCCTCTGCTGGGCACTTGTGTGTGTTGGGCTCAATAGAGCCCAGACCCAGTGATATCAGGAGCAAGGTGACGTGATGGACTCAGGTGGACACTGGTTTCTCAGTTGTCCCCCTGCATTCACCATCAGAAGGTTGTCCATGCACCACTGGGGTCATGCAGTGCTGACACGGTGCCAGCAGCAGCGTGGAGGAGGCAAACAGCAAAGCCAGGGGCAAGATCTCGTGAACTTTCATGACCATTCTTGTGCCCCCAGGTTCGAGACGGAGCAGGCTCTGCGCCTGAGCGTGGAGGCCGACATCAACGGGCTGCGCAGGGTCCTGGACGAGCTGACCCTGGCCAGAGCTGACCTGGAGATGCAGATCGAGAACCTGAAGGAGGAGCTGGCCTACCTCAAGAAGAACCATGAGGAGGTGAGCACAGAGCCAGGCTCAAAAAAGTCCAGCCTGGGCCCAGAACATCTGGTCCAACCTTTAAGGCACTGCTGAGTTCTGAATTGCTGGGAGGGAGGATGAGGAGAGCTGGTGAGGAAGGAGAGATGCTGCATTCTGGGTACCAGCGCATCCTCCCAGAGGCAGCGTAAAATCCATTCACCACTTGGCATCTCAGTAACGTCCACTGTAGAGTTAGAGATTTAACAACCCCAGCAGCTTCAGGCTTGGAAGGTGTATCTCCTGAGAAATGAAGCCAACTGCAGGCTCTGGCTAATTCTCTGAAGAATTAACTCAAATGGAGATTTCTTAAGAATTTGGATTCTTTTATTTGTGACTGTGGAGCAAATGCTCAGTTTGCTCCCTGTTGATCTGCCCCATAAATACCTGCCAAAGGATGTCACCATCCTGGAGAGCTCCGGCTGGAGAGGAACACGTTGTGTGCTGGTTGTTGGGCTGCATGAAGATGAATCTCTCCTTTGTGCCAGGAAATGACGGCCCTGCGCGGGCAGGTGGGGGGAGAGATCAGCGTGGAGATGGACGCGGCCCCCGGCGTCGACCTGACCAAGATCCTGGCCGAGATGCGGGAGCAGTACGAGAGCCTGGCGGAGAAGAACCGCAGGGACGCCGAGCAGTGGTTCTTCAGCAAGGTGAGCTGGGGGCCGGCAGCGCAGGGGCCGCGCGGGGCCCGGGGCTCTGCCCGCTCAGCGCCGCTGCAGCCGCTGCCTCTGCCCCCATGCAGACCGAGGAGCTGAACCGGGAGGTGGCCATCAACACCGAGCAGCTCCAGAGCGGCAAGACCGAGATCACCGAGCTACGACGCACCATCCAGAGCCTGGAGATCGACCTGCAGTCCCAGCTCAGCACGGTACGAGGGGATGGCTCCCTGCAGGGCAGGCGGGAGCAGGGCTGGGGGGCACAGGGCAGCTCCCAGCTCTCCCGGTCCCCCCAGCCCTCAGCCCGTCCCTCTCCCGGGCACACAGAAAGCGGCCTTGGAGGGCACCTTGGCAGACACAGAAGCCCGGTACGGCACCCAGCTGGCCCAGCTGCAGGGGCTGATCAGCAGCGTGGAGGAGCAGCTGGCCGAGCTGCGCTGCGACATGGAGCGGCAGAACCACGAGTACCGGGTCCTGCTGGACGTCAAGTGCCGCCTGGAGCAGGAGATCGCCACGTACCGACGGCTGCTGGAGGGCGAGGACGCCCAGTATGTAGGGGGGGTTCCCCGGGGAGGGCACAGGGGAGGAGATGGCAATAGCAAAGGAAATAAAAACCAACCAGCCCAAGTTCCCTGGATAGTCCCATGAGTCTGTTTCCTGACCCAAGCATGCAGCCGTGTCCCCCTTTTTGGTCCTACTGGTCCAGAACAGCCCAGTGGTTATCCCAGTGCTGCAGCGACCCTGGGATCCACTCCCCATCCCCCCAGTGTCCATGTGGTCCTGGGGAAAAAGCAGGATCCACTGGTGCTCCTGCAGTGGGATGTGTGCTGCCTTTACCTCTCAAACCCTGGGCACACACATCCTGACCACTGGCTTTCCATTTGACACTGGGCAGTTTCCAGAAGGCATTTTAGTCACGTACTGGCACAAGAAGAAAAGGTGGGATTTTAAATAATGATTCTGTCTTAGAGACTACTCACTGCTCTCCGTTTGTGACCATTCCTTCCCTTCTCTCCTCCTGTAGCATGTCTTCCCACTACGTCTCGCAGCCTGTGAAAGAAGGTAAGAACATGTCTTGGCTGGAGCACTGACCACACAGAACCCTGTCCCATCCTTGGCCACCTTCTTAGCACAGACTCTCTTTACTAATTTACCAAGATGACTATTTTATGATATTTGATAAATGTGAATTGGCATAATCCACTCGTAATATACTGAAAGATGACTCAGAAATCTACCCATGGAAATCTTTACACCACTTTCTCCTTCCTTCCCTGTAATTAGTGGTTCCTTCTTTCTCCACCACAGGGCCTGTAACCACCCGCCAGATCCGCACCATCTTCGAGGAAGTGCAGGATGGGAAGGTGATCTCCTCCCGGGAGCAGATCACCCAGGCTACCCACTAAGGCAAATCTCACACCTCAGAGCAGAAGCAGCCCCCAGCTTGTGTGCCCTGGCCATGGAGATCAGGAAAAGCACCTTCTCTTTCTACACCCCACTTCCCTCACCCTTTCTCCAAGCGCTGTGCCACGCTCAGAAATCAAATAAAGCTTTTGTTCACCCTCATGCAACCCAGGGTCCTGTCTGGTGTCTCTGTCCCACTGCTGTGGCTGGAGGACAAAGCTCCTCTCTGCCAGGAGCAATATTTATTCTCCAGCTTTGGTACCCAGATGGTGGGGCCAGACCACCTCCACTTTGATAATACCCCAGACCTGGCTGCTTCAGCAAGGACAACTGATGCGGGTGAAGGTCGGGAAAGGAACTGTTACACGGGAGGTGAAACTTGTGAGTCTTTGTGTTTCACCCCAGATTTGGAGTTGTGACAAAGTGCTGCTCCCCCACTGCCGTGTCCTTCAGCAGAGCTGGAGCTTTTAACTCAGGGAGTCCAAGCAAGACAGTGACCAAACCCCAGGTCCTGCAGCCAGGACCCTGCGAGCGATCCCCTCCCAGCTCTGCCACAGCCATTGCTGAGCAGTCCCCATACACCCTTTGTGGTGAGAGGAGACTGAGCTGTAGCTGTGGAGGGACACACTGGCCAATGTCCCTCCTGAGAGGCCAACTCAGCTTCCAAAGCACCACTAAAGTGTGAGGAAAACAAGTGGTGGGTATGGTCTATACAAGCACAAAGATGAGAACCACGAGTGGTCGTGGTGGTGTTGGGTTGATGGTTGGACTTGATGATCTTAGAGGTCTTTTCCAACCTTAACAATTCTCTGGTTGTAGCTCTGCTGGAGCTGTTTCTGGCACTCTCCGTCCCCGCCGTTCCTGGAAAGCCAGTTCAGACACATTCTTGGCTGGATTCTGACACATTTATTACTTTGTGAATCCAACTTGAAAATCGATGGGATGATTCAGAGACACGCTACTGAGCCTGTGTAAGAACAGAGCTGGCCACATAGTTTTAAGATCTCTTTCCAGAAAATGTGCCGGAATTATGGTCAGATAAGCAAGAATTCAGTTGGGGTTTTTTTTCCCAACATTAAAAGGATCCCTGCAGTGCATCATCTACAGCATAGGCAGCCAGGACCCACGGTCCAGATGCAGCTTGAGCTGTGGTCACACAGCTCTGCCCGGGGCCATCTGGGGCTCAGTCCCCCCCATGCAGGCAGAGCAGATCTGCAGCATCAGCTGCCCGGTGTCCTCTGCACAGCAGCTCTGGCTGAGCCAGTGTCGAGTCCTCCCAGCACCCACTGACCTGTGGTAGACATGGGTTTGGTTTTGGAGCTCACCACGGACAAACAGTGATCTCATTTCCACTCGGATTCCACCAAAGGACACACAAACCCAATAGCAGAGAGCTGTGGTCAGGGAGCAGCTCCCACAGTTCTGCTGGTGCCCGTCCTCGTGGTGCATCGAGGATGGGCCAGGACTAAATAACCGGGACAATTCCTGACCTGGGGTCCTTCTGCAGCCCCACAGCCAGACAGGCACTGAGCAGCCCAAGCTCAGGGACAGACACAGCCCATGGTTAACGCCTGGGGCTGCCCAGGTCACCCCTCAGGGACCCTCCGATCTCCCCACAGATGATGCAGGGACCATCAGAGCCTCTCGCAGCCCCTCTGAGATCCCCGTGGTGTCCATCCAGCAGCCACCCCTGCAGCACCCACCGTGGGGATGCTGAGGGTGCTTCCCTGGAATCCAGCCCTGCTCTATATACTTCTCCTGGAAAAGTCTGGGCACATCCGTGTTGCTACAGAAACAGCAAATAACACTTTGCTAACAAAATCCTCTGTTCTAACGAGTAATTACAGCGGGGGATTTTGTTACCGAAGTGTTATTAGGGTTGTTACTGCAGATTGCGAGGGAGGTGTGGAAAACAGATGCTGATTCTCTCCTGCCTTAAGCATTAATAATTAGCCCCGTCCTTAAGCAACCCGCTGGGGAGGGAGCTGCAGGTGGTGGCTCAGGCCGACAGGCAGTGGCAGCTCGAGGCAGGCTCCAGAAAATGGGATTTTATTCCAGAAACACAGTTTGACTTCTCAGGCTACACGGAGTTAATCTGACCTAAGAGACCGCTGCAGAAGGAGACCTGAAGGTGTGGATCTCCAGCTCCTTTTAGGGAATTTGCCTCCAGTGATTTGATACTTGGGCAAAATTTATAAGGGCACTAAAATAAACAGTGTTTGGTTCTGGTAGTTTCATCTACGGGGTGTGTTGATGTCTGGGTTCAGACAGAGCTTCACCTCTGCTTTCCTCCTGAAGTAAGACAGCACCGGGGATGGGTTCAACACCCGTGAAATTGCTGCTCTGCCACAGAAGTGACGTTTGGATTCTGCAGGGAGTAAACCCAGGCTCAGAGCTGCACGTGCCCATCCAACGGGGCAGAAGCTGATTTAATAACCAGCCTTTTAGTTGGAGGAGAGTGTGGCACAAACAACGCGCCGTCAGTTGTGGTTGTGTTCAATGGGAGGTCATGCAAATACCACCTTAGAATTCTGAATATGTTGTTTCAAGTCTTAATTAACACTCGGCGATTTTAATTGCTGCCTTGCGGGACTGCCAAAATATCACAGACACTTCGAGCAACGTGTGTTTTCGTGGCATGGCAGTTAAACAGGAAACAGAAAGTGAAAGAAAAGGCAATTCCATGGAAAGACAGAACAAGTGTTAACCTCGGAAGGCTGTGAGAGTTTCCACCCTGGGGAAGCCGGTGATGCTGGTGGCCCATCCAAAGGGCTTTGTGGGGTCAAGACCAAGGGTCTGGGCTTGCACAGGGGCTCTGTGATGGTTTTGTCACCAGTGTTCCCCTTTCTTCATGCCATCACTGCACTCAGCCATGACTACCCACGAGTTCTGCCCTTTCCTATCACTGGGTGAGGTGAGGGAATGAAGATGAGGAACAAGCACATTCCTTGGAGGTGAAGGTCCCGGCCGCCCCCGCGCTGCCAAAGGCACCTGGGAGGACGAGCAGCGAGTGGGCGGCCGCTGGCACTGAGCCCGTCCTCTGGACAGAGCACACAGGGGACACTCCAGTCCTCCAGCTCTCCAGACACCCAGCCATGTCTCCATCACGGGGGGCTGAGCTTCTCCACAGAGCCAGCTCCTGACACTCCAAGGACATGTCCCACTCCTGTACCATTTCCAGCTGTCTCCAGATAGAGCGGAGGGAGTCAGGTCCTTTCAAGCTCCTCAGAAACGAACCCTTGCTGCTCATTTCCATGTTCTTTCCCCCCTCCTTTGGCAAATGATCTGAGGAAGAACTTGGCTGTTGGGAAGGGGTTGTTGGGGCCTGTCTGTGAAGAGAGTCAGACAATTCACCGTGTACACACATGAGAAATACCTTCTCCTCCACACCCTGCATGATTAGCCGGTGACACTCGGATCGGTGGTTTCTGCCCATGACGCAGGTCAGCACCGAGATCAGCCAGAGGAGCTTGACCATGCCTGGGGCACTCAGCTCTGGAGCTTTGTGCTCTCCACAGGCAGCCAGTATCTCTCCTGAGGCTCTGCCAGATAAGAGCTGTAAGCTCCCAACTCACACTGAAGTTGTCCTCCCTGGTCACAACTATTTGAGAAGCTGATCACAGAAAACATGGTTAGAGTAGCTGCTAAGCTCTGTCAACTTTGTGCTCTGGTTCTCAGGGTTTAGAGACCAGGAGCTTTTCCCCGTATGTCCTTCATCTACTTTATGCTATTCCACACTTTTTCTTGGAGCATCTCATAGTTCTGAAGTTCTGCCAGCTGGTTGCCCTGCCCTGCCCTTTCTGAATGGTTTACGAGGTTCTTGTTCATGGAGAAGAACACAAAACATCCTCTGCTCATTTGTTCACATTCCTCCACTCTTGGGTGGTCTCTGAAGTGAGGAACTGAGTGAGCCCTGAAGCACGAGCTCCCTTTTCACCACTTTTTCATTGCGGAACATCCCTCTCTCTGTGGATAAAGAGAGGATTTGTATTTCCAGGACTGGTGGCCAAGCTCCTTCTAGCACCATTGTACTCACAGGACTCTGGATGAACATTCAGGGCTTCAGGACACGGCTGTTGCCCCTGCAGGTGTAAAAGGCTGTGGTCCTTGTGGGTGTGCTGTGTGGACAATTCAAATACAGCCAGGAAACATAGTAGCTGGCCCAAAAATACCCACTAAAAGAGATCCCTGACCTACTCCCCAACATGCTGCTGGAATAGCTCGGTTTGAGCACTAACAGTACAAAGCAGGATGAAAATGTAGCCCTGAGCAAGGAGCCTCCTCCCTTGAATCACACCTGACGACTGGCTTGGAAACGGAAGAAGCACAAAGACGCCCTTTGTAAGAGAAAAAGTTTCTAGGGGAATACGACAAAAAGCATGAATAGGACAAAGGTAAAATTGATGATTCTGGAAGTTGGCTCAGATTTTAGGGGTGATGAAAATCCCTGGGAATGCAACAGAGGAAAAAAAAAAACCTCACGGGCAACGCCTCCCACCCGGGCTATAAATGCTCAGGGGCAGGGGAGCCAGCACTCCTGTCTGCGCTGCCGAGCACGGGTCTCTCCAGCTTCCCACCACCACCTTCACCATGAGCACCACGGTCAGGCAATACTCCTCCTCCACCTCCCTCAAGGGCTTCGGGGGCCTGGGGGGAGGCTCCAGCCGCCTCTCCTCCGTGCGTGTCGGGGGCGCAGGGTACCGAGCCCCCAGCGTCCACGGAGGCTCCAGCTCCTACTCGGTCTCTTCCCGCATCGTCTCGGGGCTCGGCAGCGGCTACGGGGGCAGCTACTGCAGCAGCGTAGGAGGGGGCCTGGGCGGGGGCTTTGGGGGCAGCTATGGGGCCGGCTTTGGGGCCGGCTTTGGGGGAGGCTTCGGGGGCGGCTTCGGGGGCGGCGATGGCATCCTGCCGGCCGGCGAGAAGGAGACGATGCAGAACCTCAACGACCGCCTGGCCGCCTACCTGGACAAAGTGCGTGCCCTGGAGGAGGCCAACACCGACCTGGAGGTCAAGATCAGGGAGTGGTACAAGAAGCAGGGCCCTGGCCCCGAGCGGGACTACAGCCCCTACTACAGGACCATCGAGGAGCTCAGGAACAAGGTAGGATGCTGTGATTACCAAGACATCTTCATTGAACTCACTTTTAAATAGATGACCTTATTCCTAAAAGCTGAAGGGAGGAGTATTAGCAAATGACAGGTAATTAGTCTGAGATGTGAAAACAGAAAGGACATGCTTGGAAATCACAGTCCTAAGTGATGAAGAGCAGGTTTTTTTCTCCACACGGCACAAAGACGGGTTTTCCTTTGACTGTTTCAGTGCAGGGGAAGGGATGGGGCAGGGAAGCAGAGCCAGACTCTGGCCATGGTACCTCATGCCTCTCATCATCTCCTGCTTTCCCTCAATGCTGCTGCTTATGCCCCAAGAACTGCTCCCTTTGTGGGCTCCTGATTAATCACTGCAGGCAGGGACATGTTATCCCTTTGGCACCGCTCACCATGAGTGATATGCAAATGGAGATGCTAAGACAGTCTCGTTAATATCCTGCAGATCAGATCTCTTCTGGCCTGATAGGAGGCTCAAGGGAAAGGTTAAGAAAGAAAGAAGCTGCCCCATGGGATGGTTGTTCTTTAGGAGGTGCACACACAGACAGGAGGGGAATCCAGGGGTCAGAACACACTGGGCTGGGGTAGGTGGCTGCAGAGGTGTTGAAGGCAAGTGCATCCTGCCCTCCCTCTGCACACATGACTCACCCTGAGCTGGTGGCCTGGTCCTTCTCACTGCCAGGTGAGGTGACAGCATCCTTAGTAAGCTCAGGCTCCACTGGAGGGGCCGGAGGGTGGAGGTGTGGGTGGTTGGGCAATGGCAATGCCTGGGCTGTGAGAGCAGATGCCAGAGTGAAGCTCTGGCAGGCTCAGGGGTCAAGCCCTGGGGGAAATCACATACCTGGAACTTTTCATTTCTTTAACCCTCCCCTTGGGCTTCACCCTGCAGTGAAGGGCTCTTGCCTTGAGGCACAAAACATCTCTTCAAATTCCAGCTTGTCAGATGTGTTCTGGAGCACAGAAATGTGCAGAGGCAGAAGCCGTCTCCAGCTTGGAGCAGCCGAGTGCTGGGTCTCTGCTCTGACCCGGAGGGAGGCAGATCCTTCCCTTCCCTCCCCACCCCTGGGAGGTGACCACAATATTCCCGGACTATCTCCTGGATGTCCCCTACAGCACCAGAACTCAGCAAGAGCTTTTCATTAGCTTGTGGCTACAGAAATTACCGCTCATTAAATGGCCAATCATTTTCAAAATCCCAGAACAAATATTTGCACCTCAGGTGTAATTATGAAATCAAAACAATTCAGGCACAAGGCAGCTCCTTCCCCAGCCCTCTCCTCCTTCCCAGCTGGGCTGTTGAGCGGGGCCAGACAAAGCCACGAGCACTGCCAGGACTGAGCGTGGTGGGAGCCCCTGGAGGTGCCGCGGGCAGGGGCACCAGGCTGGGTATGGGCATGTGCCAGTGTCCTCGCAGGAGGATCAGTGCCAGGGACTAGCCCTGGTATCCCCATCTTTCTGCAGGGTTCATGGGGGATCCCAGCCCCATGGGCAGGAGGATCAGTGCTGCTCCCATCCTCTGCCAAACCAGGGCTCAGGCAGTTTATGGAACTACTTTGTCACTCTTTCACTTTCTTTTATCCCCCTCCAGATTCTTGCTGCAACCGTGGAAAACGCCAACATCGTCTTGCAGATTGACAACGCCAGGCTGGCAGCTGATGACTTCAGAACCAAGTGAGTGCAAGGGCTGGGAGAGCTCTCAGGAGCTGGGAGGGAAGAGCCAGGCTGTCCAAGGCTTTGCTCTGCTCCTCTGACTGGAGCAGGTCCCTGCTCGCTAGAAGTGGGACATTTGGGAAGAGTAAATCCCTTCCTGGGCACAGCAGGGCCTGGCCACTCCTGAGCTGTGGAGAGCGGTGCCACACGTGTCACAGCACATGCTTGGTTGAGGAAGGAAACATGAGGACAAGTCTCTGTGAGCTGAGCTCCACGGTGTGTGTGTCCCCAGGTTCGAGACGGAGCAGGCTCTGCGCATGAGCGTGGAGGCCGACATCAACGGGCTGCGCAGGGTCCTGGACGAGCTGACCCTGGCCAGAGCTGACCTGGAGATGCAGATCGAGAACCTGAAGGAGGAGCTGGCCTACCTCAAGAAGAACCATGAGGAGGTGAGCACAGAGCCAGGCTTGACTGGGACCTCCACAGTGGTCAAATGTGCAGGAGCGTCTCTGCAGTTGGGGCTGTCAAGAGACACTCAAGTGGATAACGGGGAGGGAAATGGTCCCTTCAGACAGGACCTGCAGGAGGAGATCTGTGGGGTTCGTGTGCTGGGTGCAAATAGGAAATTTGCAATGATGGGAATACACCAATTTCAGTCTGACATGCATCGTGTGTCTCCTCTGTGCCAGGAAATGACGGCCCTGCGCGGGCAGGTGGGGGGAGAGATCAGCGTGGAGATGGACGCGGCCCCCGGCGTCGACCTGACCAAGATCCTGGCCGAGATGCGGGAGCAGTACGAGAGCCTGGCGGAGAAGAACCGCAGGGACGCCGAGCAGTGGTTCTTCAGCAAGGTGAGCTGGGGGCCGGCAGCGCAGGGGCCGCGCGGGGCCCGGGGCTCTGCCCGCTCAGCGCCGCTGCAGCCGCTGCCTCTGCCCCCATGCAGACCGAGGAGCTGAACCGGGAGGTGGCCATCAACACCGAGCAGCTCCAGAGCGGCAAGACCGAGATCACCGAGCTACGACGCACCATCCAGAGCCTGGAGATCGACCTGCAGTCCCAGCTCAGCACGGTACGAGGGGATGGCTCCCTGCAGGGCAGGCGGGAGCAGGGCTGGGGGGCACAGGGCAGCTCCCAGCTCTCCCGGTCCCCCCAGCCCTCAGCCCGTCCCTCTCCCGGGCACACAGAAAGCGGCCTTGGAGGGCACCTTGGCAGACACAGAAGCCCGGTACGGCACCCAGCTGGCCCAGCTGCAGGGGCTGATCAGCAGCGTGGAGGAGCAGCTGGCCGAGCTGCGCTGCGACATGGAGCGGCAGAACCACGAGTACCGGGTCCTGCTGGACGTCAAGTGCCGCCTGGAGCAGGAGATCGCCACGTACCGACGGCTGCTGGAGGGCGAGGACGCCCAGTATGTAGGGGGGGTTCCCCGGGGAGGGCACAGGGGAGGAGATGGGCAACAGACACAAATTGTGCTGTCCTGGGTCTCAGTCTCAGCTTCCAGGGTCTATATGTTCCCCCAGCCACAGATGCCCAGAGGCTCTGGCCCTGGTTTCTGTCTGTGGTGAGAGGGGGCCGTGGTCCCTGTCAGAGCTGTAGATTTAGCAACTGCTATGAGCCTTTCCCGGTTTTCTCCTGCCTGAAAATTGAGCCTGTGTAACAACAACAACAAGAGCTTGTCCCTCACTTCTCTTTGTTTTTCTCCTTGTCTCACAGCATCTCTTCCCAGTACTCCTCCGCTATGTCCTCTCACTCAGGCAGAGACGGTAAGAAACTATCTCAGTACACACCTTTATAACTTTATAGCTTTGTGATCTGCTTCCAGAGCAGCTGCCAGACCATGGGGCGAGAATCACCCCTCAGGGTGCTGAGCTTAATCAGTGACAGCACCGAGAGAGCCCGTGTGCATCTTACACTGCTACCACAGGAAAATGCTGTCAGGAAGGGAAACACCTTCACACCTTTACCACAGGAATGATTTGCCCCAAACGGGCCTTGTGACTGAGCAGCCAGAGTCCTGGCATCACACAGACCTGACAGCACAGCTGCAGGACACACAACATCTGATAACGCATTAAGAAACTTCCCTCCTTCCCGCCCCCTGAATAATTGTCCCTCTCTTTCCCCCCGCAGTCACGACCTCGTCCCGCCAGGTCCGCACCATCGTGGAGGAGGTGCAGGATGGGAAGGTGGTCTCCTCCCGCGAGCAGGTGGCTCTCACCACACGCTAAGAGGACAAGCAGCTCTGAGGACCCCCTGTCCCAGCCTCACGAGAGGGACGAGCTGGCCCAGGCGCTGTCTGAGCCTGTACCTGACAGGGTCGTGTCCCACAAAGCATTCATCCACCTGCTCTCCTCCCTGTGCTCCCCTCATTCCAGGCAGGTGCCATCCTGCACTCTGCACACATTTAATAAAGCTTTTTTTCCTTGCTCAGGCAACTGCAGACTTGTCTGTCACTGATACGTGAGCCCCCCAAGCCTCAGGGCTGTGTGCTCGTGCCAGGGAAAGTCCTGAGAAACCACAAGAGAAGCCAGAGTGAGGAAGGGAGTGGGGGTTGTGGGTTCTGCCTGGAGCAGAAATCACTTGAGACAGTTTTACCTCCTGAACTCTGCTTGGAAATACACAGGAGTGTCTGGGGCACAAGCCAGATAAGTTTGATACAAAATGAAGGCAATGGCAGGAGGATGATGTTTGAGGTCAATGTGCCACACAACTGATAATTAAACCAACAAAACTCAGCTCAGTTTGCTAACTCTTGGTACCACAGAGAATCACTTTCTTCCTTAAATGACTTCAATGACTTCATCAGGACCCCTCTGTCACGGGCACCACTCCAAGACACGGATACAACATCAGGCTGGCTGGCAAATATCTCACACACGTGTGAGACCTTCTGCACACCTGGCTGTCTCTACGTCACTCTATCAGGCACATTGCATGGAGAGTTTACACAGGGCTTCTGCTGCCTGAGGCTGCACTTAACAGGTTCTACAGTAACAATTGCTTAATTCACAGAGGGATGAGCAGCAGCAACCTTCTGTCA
This sequence comes from Brachypteracias leptosomus, assembly GCA_013401335.1. Classification (NCBI taxonomy): domain Eukaryota; kingdom Metazoa; phylum Chordata; class Aves; order Coraciiformes; family Brachypteraciidae; genus Brachypteracias; species Brachypteracias leptosomus. The sequence goes on from VYZX01026655.1 coordinate 183,765, forward strand.
CTATGACATCCAGCAGATCACTGCTGAGAGCCTTCCTGGAGCACCCGGGCTGGCATCGTGTGCCAGCAGTGGCTGTGGGCTCAGTGTGGCAGCTCCTGTGCTGGCAGCCGGGCACCTCACCTGCCCTGCCCACCTGGAGAGCAGCACAGGAACCAGGGGGTGCTGCCCTGGCCACACACCCACCCCACGTGTCCTGGGTGCTAGACAGGAGAGGAAATCATCCTTGACCCAAAAGACTGATGGAATCACTTAGATCCAGCTTCATGCTTCCTAGCCAGTGGTACTTGGATACTGGGTACTTGGGAGCTCAGTCTGGTCTTGGGCCACGGTCTCATGTTCACCACCCACCCCAAGAGTGCAGATTTGGGCCCTAAACAAAAGACAACGGGAAGAGTTTGCAGTAAACCAGCTTCTCTTTGCTTATCCAAGGGATGTACAAGGGGCTCCTGCAGCTGGAGCTGAGCACGTTTATCTCTCGGGTTATTATTGGTGATTCATCCTCCCTCAGCTTCACAAAGACATTACGGTCCCTACAGAACAATCCCAGAGACACGCTCCCTGTCCCAGACAGGAGCTGATGATGTCATGCTGGGCATGACAAGACAAGCCAAGGACGGGAAAGGTGATCGAAGAAGTGGGAAACCTGCCAGGGCTTTCCAGAGAAGGGAGTGTGAGGAGATGTTATCGCTCTGTGCTGCTCTTTGGCAATTACAGAAAGGGCAAGAAGTGGAACCCAAAGCACAGAGCAGAGTTCAGCAACTGCCTCCTGCTTCTCTCCATGCTGGGCTGACAGACCTGACCCATAGAAAGAGGAATTCCCCCAGCCAGGAGAGCTAGAGCCATCCCAAAGAGAATCTTGCAGCATGTGACAGCGTCAAACCTAATATATAATAGCAAGAATACCTACAATGAATAGCACTTAAAATGAGTATTGTGTTTCCCATCTTTAAAGCTCCATGTTCTCATCAAGAGGTGTTTCTACAAGCCCTTGAGAAGGAGGATTACTGGTGTCATTGTTTCCATCCTACAAACCATGAAATTGAGACTTGGAGAAGCTGAACGGTTTGCCTCGAGTGATTTGCAAAGCTGGGATCAGAACTCTGAGCATCTGGTGTCATCAGCGAGGTGGGGATTGGGTTTGGTACAGCCTGTAACAGGCAGAAGAGAAGTGGAATGACAATGACATCAACAGGCAGATAAACAAATACTTCGTAAATAACAAACATAAGAATTTCCCTTGGGTGAAACACTGAAATTGAGCCGACAATGAGCAGGCAGGAGCCAGAGCTGTTCGTGGATCTCCTGATGAGGTTCTCCAAGCCAGGGGCAAGCCCTGCACAGGCTGGAGGGACATGTCCCGGCCCAGGCAGTGTGGTGTGGGTGCCAGCAGTGACCCCAGGCCATGCTGGCACCCTGCATGTGCCAGCAGTGCCAGTGCTGCTGTGCCCAGCTCTCAGCTCCTCTGCCCGGGCACTCACTGGCAGCTGCCTCCATCCCAGCCGTGCAAACACCAGTGACTCAGGCAGCGTTTGGAATAACATGAAATGCTGGATCTGCCTCTCAGCGGCACTTTAGACTTTCTGTGCTTCATATGCATTAGCTGAAGAGACAGACCTGAGCCTTGAAATATCCCGAGACGACCAAGGGACATCCCTCTGGGGAAATCTGATCCTTCTCTCTCATTTCCATCAGCCTTTTGAATCAGGTCGCTTTGAGCAGCAGAACAGCCCCTGGGAGGAACACTCAGTGCCCACCCCCCACCCCCCCTCCCCCAGAGGGGGAGCACAGGATGGAAAGTAAATCACAGAACGGTGGCGTGGGAGGGGACGTTTCCAGATCACCTCACCCTCTAATTCCTTTCCTTCTATTTCTTACAAAGCTCATTAAATGGGAGCAGCACCTTCGCCCCAGGGAGGCTTTTCTGCTCATTTGTTACTCCAAGTAATAATTTTCCCTCGCCAGCCTGCGTGGCTGTTTGGGAGAGGCTGCCGGGAGCTCCTCACAAGCCACCATCTCTCCCCTCCTCTCCCTCCCGGGGGGCAGAGGTTGCCTGGAAGGGGGTCCCGAGTCAACCAAGGACGGCCCGTTGGAGGCATTGCCCATGGCAGGCTGTGGGGCTGGGCTCAGCACCCTTCCCTCTGCAGGCTCCAGTCTGGAAGTCAATAAAAGTTAATTCTGGAAGGAGCCTTCGTTATGCATGTAGATACCGACATCAACAGATCTCCTCATAGAGAATGAAAATCTCTTTTAATGAAGCCAGGATGGCAGCTGCTGGCAGGTCCTGGGGCGTGCTCTGCTGTGAAAGCAAGAGCTGGTTTTAATAAAGATTTCAGATTTTGGAAAGAAAAAAGCCACCATGAAAGACCACAGAAATCCAGTAAAATCAAGAGTGAAATGATTCTTCTCCTTTCCATCACCTTTGCCTGCTGAGCCCTGTGGTAAGGTCTGAAGTTCATAAAGCAAGGAAGAAATGTGGCCATCTCTGCTTAGTTTTCAGTAACTGAAAAAAACCCCCACTCTTTAACATTTCAATTTTTCTCACTGAAAAATGAAGGACTAAGTATTTCTCCATTAAATGAAATTAAATCCTAGCCCAGCATCCATTTTACAATTCCTCTATGAAAAAACAAGACAGATTCTGAGCAGTCCTGCCCTTGATTCCATCCTGCTCCAGCAGCAGGAGCAGCGTCCAGGGCTGAGGTGCCCGATCCTGATGGCACCAGGGCCCAGGCTCCACTGGTAATTACAGCTCTGGTGAAGGAGGGGCACACACGGAGCCCACACCACATTACAGCTGCTCTGGATTTGCAGTGTCAAGATAAAATCAAGACTAATGAACTTACCCAAATGGCATAAGCAATATTTCTGAAGGAGGCTGCACCTGACGCGTCCTTTATGAGAAGTGTCCGGGTGACCTGGATGCCAAACCCAACGCTGAGCAACACACGGGTGAAAGTCGGCCAGGATTTGCATGGCTGGATTAGTGTTATTAATAAAATGAGAGATTCGGCTGACAAAACATGTTAATTATCTCCCTCCTTCCCTAATCCAGCATTCCAAGACTGAAAATAGGCTTAATATCTTTTTTTTAAGGGATCTTTTCTAAATGAAACACATTTCCCCATAATTCTGTTTGGGGAATTTCCATGGTTCTGGTTGGAACTGGGTCAAACCTCTACAGGACTGGGATGCTTTGGAAATTCTCCATGTTACTGCTTCAGAAATCTTATGAAACTTCTCATGTGGCTGCTCTCTCAGCAGTGAACATCCACAGGTACTTGCAGCATCTGGTACTCAGGAAATGTCCTTTTCTCTTTTATTTTGGGTAAATGTTTGACTGTTTTGTCTATCCTCGAAAGCGGCAAAACAAACGCTGGGGATGTCCCCTCTGAAAGGGATGTTTTGGTGCAGGCAGGAGGAGGAGAAGCAACAAATCCTCACTGGGATGTTCCAGAGCAATATTCTTCTGTGCCCTCCAAGAGAAGAGCATTTTGAAGTCTAATGACCCAACCTTGGCAGGTTCTCACTAGATGATGGCCACAGAGCAGGAACAAGGCCCAGCGTGGTCTCCTGGGTCTCCCCAGGGTCTGCAGGGCAGCTGAGGGGGGAGCAGCCCCAATTCTGGTCCTGGTGGGGTCGAACAGGCTCTGTCAGACAGGACGCCTTTCCCACAGCTTTCCCTTGCCGGGCAGACTCGCCCACGCCAGGGGTGGATAATTGCAGTGATGATGCTTCATTCCCCGGGCACTCTCAGGTATCGCCGTTTTTTTGTGTCACTCTTGTTTGGTTGTCATCTCAAGCCAGACCTGATGATTCAGGAAGTAGCATTTTTGATGTAGTTTTGAAACACGCTTCTGTTAACCAAAGCATCTTTCTGTTGTGGGATTTCTGGAGACAAACGCCTTTGGGGAAATATTTCCGGCTGAAAAAACAAAAAGAATTAGCCCTCGCCAGGTCACAAGGAGGAAGAATAAACAGTGGCAACATCCAGGAGGAACGCTATAAATAGAGGACTATGGGGACAGAGGGATCACAGTTGGATCCCGCAGTGATCTCTGCAGCTCTCCCTGGGCTCCGAGGAGGATCCTCGTGCTCTCACCATGAGCTGCACCGTCAGGCAGGTCGTCACTACCTGCTCCCAGGGCTCTGCTGCTGGAGGTGGAAGAAAGGTCTCCTCTGCCTCCTCGGGGAGACACGCCGCCTATGACCTGGGTGGGGTGGTTGGCAACTTTTCTGGTGGCAGTTTAAGCGAGGGATTTCTTGGGAAGCAGCTGAGCGCCGGCAGCGCTACCGGGGGGAGCTTCGGAGCTACCCAGAGGGCTTGTTCCACCCTTGGATTCAGCGGTGGAGGCATCTGCGCTCGCGGGGTCGGCGGTGGCTTCGCCAGGGCCAGCGCTGGCTGCAGCGATGGGATCTTGTTCGCTAACAACGAGAAGGCGACGATGCAGAACCTCAACGACCGCCTGGCCTCCTACCTGGACAAGGTGCGGCTGCTGGAGGGAGACAACGCCGACCTGGAGTGCAAGATCAGGGAGTGGTACGCCAAGGTGGGGCCCAGCTGCGAGCCACGGGACTACAGCTGCTTCCATAAGGAAATCGAGGACCTTCAAAACCAGGTAAGTCAGCGTGTTTCCAGAAAATCCTGAGATTTCTTTGGGCTTTGCTTTGGCATGTGGACAGAACAACGTTGAATGGCAGAGGTGATAGTGAGGTCTCTGGAGGTGCAGATGAAGCACCACTTTCTATGAATGGAGGGTCTAGGGAGGAGGTGGCTGCATTCACAGGCAGGTTTCAGCAGAACCAGCCCCACCAAGCCCCCCCCTTTGTAATGCCACCCAATTAATGACCCCAACATACGGAATAATTATAAAACAAGCTGGTTCATTACCCCAGGTCTCCTCCAAGACCTTCCGTAGCCAGCGAAAGCCACAAGCCCAAATCTCTGTCCCACATTTTCTTCTCCAGATCCTGTGTGCAGCCATGGAGACCAACAAAATCCTTCTCAACATCGACAACAACAGGATGACTGCTGATGACTTCAGAGTGAAGTGAGTGCAGCTCACCGAGGGGTTCATGGTGTCTGTGGGTGGGTGGGGAGCGGTGGTGCTGGGGAAACCCTGGCCCTCTGCTCATCAGATTGAAGTGCAGGTCTCTGGAAAGATGAGGACACCACTGACGAGGTCCAGAGCACGGCATGCCTGCAGCAGTAGCAGAACTTAATCCTGATTTTTTTCCCCACAAGCTCAACATGAGGGTTTGCCAGGGTTTACCACCACCCTGACCTCTCTTTGTTGCCTGTGGCTTAAGGTACGAGACCGAATGTGGTCTCCGGCAGAACGTGGACACAGACATCTGCAACCTACGGCCCGTCCTGGACCAGCTGGCCAGCTGCAAGACCGACCTGCAGCTGCAGTGCGAGGCTCTGACCGAAGAGATGTGCTGCCTCAAGACCAACCACGAGGAGGTTAGAGGGGCCCCTGCTCTTAGAGAGTCCAGAAGAAAGGAGGCGGCAAGTCCCCGTGGTGTCCATAGGGCTGACACGGTGCCCGTGTTCTCTGCAGGAGATGAGCTGCCTGAGGAAACAGGTGACTGGAGATGTGAGCGTGGAGGTCAACGCTTGTCCTGGGCCAGACCTGAGGAAGATCCTGGAGGATCTGAGGTGCCAGTACGAGACCCTGATGGAGAGGAACCGCAAAGAGACTGAGCAGTGGTATGCCTGCAAGGTACTGCAGACCCACAGAGCTGCTGGGGGAAAGGAGAAATGAAAGAGTAAGAGCACTGGAGATGTCTTAACATCAGCAGTTGTGTCACAGGTGTGCTCAGCATCTCATTGCAGTTTCACTGTTCTTCTGTTCCTTGGCAGAGGGGCCACCCCATAGAGCCACAGGGTCAGAGCAGAGTAAACAGGGGGCTTCAGACTTGGCCATGCTGAGGTGCACGAGCAGGGTGGTGAAGCCCCTGCCACCACGAGATGTTGTGGGGAGGTGAGGAAAGGGCTGCTCTCTTCTAACGTTGCAGGTGGAAGAGGTGAATCTGGAGGTGATCACAAGCAGCCAGGAGATCGAGTCGAGCAACAAACAGGTCACTGAGCTGAGACGTCAGCTGCAGGCCTTGGAAATCAACGTACAAGCCCAGCTCACCATGGTAGGTGATGCCACAATGATTTGTGCCTCTTTAAAAAGCCACCTGAGCAGAGTCATTTCTGTAACCAGAGGGGCCAAGCCCACACCAACCCCACACGGAGCTACCTCTGTGTTTCCATCCTCAGAAAGAAAACCTGGAATCCTCCTTGGCGGAGACCGAGTGTCGCTACAACAAATACCTGGCTGAGCTCCAGAGCCAGATCTCCTGCGTGGAGCAGCGGCTGGCTGAGATCCGAGCCGAGATGGAGTGTCAGAACCAGGAATACAAGACCCTGCTGGACGTCAAGTGCCGCTTGGAGCAGGAGATCCAGACCTACCACTGCCTGCTGGAGGGGGGACAGCACGACATCATGTACGGACACCCAGCAGGACAGGGCTCAGTAAAACCCCTGGGCTTGGACTTGCAGGGCTGGGAACGTTCGTCATTCCAGTGGTAAAAGCAACACTGTGGTGAGGAACCAGTGCTGACCTGCCAGCAGACAGGGCCTATTAGCAAACCACGAGGGTTTGGCTCTGATAACTGTCCAGAGCACCAACCAGAGACCGTTCCCCTGTCTCGGGCCAGGGGAGGTGGTGGGAGAGGTCCCAGAGCCCCCAGCCACCCAGGCAAGGAGAAGGTGGCATCTCAGGAGGGCGGGTTCCACTGGGCTGGGCACAGCTCTTACCAACCCTGCCATTTACCTGGGTTTTATGGGCTTTGCCACAGCCAGACAGGATTAGGGACTGGCAGTCAAATTAACTGAAACAGTAAATTACCTAAACATTTTCAATTTCACACAACAGTTCTAATTAAAGTTTGGGGAAATTTAATATGTATGCAAAGCAGTTCCCTGCCTCCCAGTTTGAACCAGTGAGGCACGCTGCTCATCTCCTCCATGTGTGTACACACACAACCAGCCCCAGCACCCACCTGCCCCTGTAGTGGGGAAAAGGGGGTTTTTAATGGTGATGCCCCCAGGTGGGCTCTCCAGTACTAAGTTAGTTACATGAAAAATCCATTCTTGGTCCAAAATGCCAGTTGAAATGGGTGAGATGATTCTGTGAGAGCTTGTCCCAGAGCTGGGGCAATCCTGAGCGGGTCAGGATGGGACAGGCAGGATGAGGAGGTGCTAATTGTGGCTCTCAATGACCCTCTGCTTCAGAGGGGAAACACTGGAGAGACACAGCTAAAGCCAAGGCCAGGAGCAGCTCCAGCTCACGGGGCAGAGCTCCAGGGTGGGGATGGGGGGGCTTTGGCTACCCGAGCTGTCTCCTTTCCACAGAGGGCCCGTGGGAAGAGGAGTCTCTGCGACATCAGCTGGAAGAAGCAATGGGCTCAAGGCCAGCCTGTGCCAGCCCTGCCTGCCCTGAGCTCTGCGGGACCATCTGCAAGGTGAGGGCTGCTCTAGAAGCTTCTGAGTGTGACCGTGGGCTGCTTCTTTAGTCCTGCTCTGTAGAAGAGGAGGATGAGAGATCTCGAGGCTTTTGTGGGTGGTGAAGAGGGGCTGGAGATGAGGAGGGAGGCAGTGCAGGGATGCAGGGTCATGGCTGTGACTCTTGGTGGTAGAGCACAGGGAGTACTCGGGTGAGGGGAGAAAGTGGGGAGGGACACAGCTCAGGGACATGCATTAACTTAGGTATAGAAAATAGGTTTGATGCTGGGGGTAGCAGTAAATGTGTTTAAGTAAGACTCAGAACACAACACCAACACCAACACGAGGAGCTGGCGAGGGAACCAGTCAGTCACCAGTCTTTCAACAAGCATCTAAAATTAAGCAAGCCAGGGAGAAGAGGGAAAAGGGCAGGGCAGGAGCAGGGGGGATGCCAGAGAACCCCCTGACAGAGGATGCTCCTGCTCCCCTCGGCAGGTCACTGCAGCCCAGAGAGCTCCTGGCAGCCTCTGCACGTCCCCCCTGGAGGGCTCTCAAAGAACAAACCATTTGGAAAAAGCTTGGCACAAACCAGCTGGCAGTTCCCAGCTCTGCTCACAGCACCAGTCAGAAGGGACTTTGTGGAACCGCCGCCTTCCTGCCACCATCCTCATCCTCTGCCCCGATGGACCCAGCCTCCTCCCTTCGCTCTGCGGGCACTTGGCTGGCAACTCCCAAAGCTTGTCTCTAATAAAACTTTGCTACTACTGACACAGCCTTGAACATGGGAAATAACTTCTAAAAGTAAATTAATACAAGTATTTAAAAAATAGTAACGCAGATAGTTATAGTTCTGATGCACCTTTGGTTAGAAATCCACCTTTGATCTGTATCCACAAGGGAAAAAGAAAAATAAGGCAGGTTCCCTCTGCTGCACTGCTCCTGCTGAACCCAAAGGCTGCAGGAGGGTGGAGGAGGAGCAGCTGAGGGAGGATGGAGAAAGGGCTGATGCTCTGGAAAGGGACATTTGCTACCAGAGGAGGAAGTGTGAGCTAAGACATGAAGCAGAAGGCGATGAGGAAAGACACTCGGGGAGGCTGGACAGAGCTCAGGGAAGGAGTTTTAAGGCAGCTTGATTGACAATCTTCTATTGAAAGAGAGTTCTGAGTGAAATTTGGGCTTTCATTAAAGTAGGTGTGTGCTAATATAATATAATATACAACACTTTTGTGCTATTATGAATGTGCAGTAACAGGATAAAATCAAGAAGAACAAGTTTTCCCAAACAATACTGAAGTAGTAATTTTGAGAGCAAGGCTTTGCTGGACCTGACACACCCTTCAAGGTGGAGGAAAACAATTCCCAGAGAAAATGCTAAATAAAGAGCCTCTAAATGGATTTAAAAGAAAGGCAAACAGGAAGAACCAGCTGGTAACATGTGGGAAGATAAAAGGGTGAGACAAATTAACATGTGGGGGAGACTTTTTTTACAAGTAAGATACAATAAACAGCCAGTAAAAAATGATGCTGGTATTTTATTAGCATAGAGAACACATTCAGGAGCACAACCAGACTGTGCTGCTCAGGCAAGGACTCGAGACCCAGCCTGTGCCCCTCACCAGCAGCAGGGTCAGGCTGGGACTGGGGCTTCCAGCCTTGCTCCATTGTGTGCCTCCCTTGGCCTTTCTCTGTAATGAAATCCTGGATGGGATTTGGTGACTAAGGTTAGACACAGAATCTAAAGTGAAGGCTTCAAATGAGGAGACTTCAGGGGATAGGATGAGTGTGAGTTAGTGCCCATTTCTACAGAGAGGAACAGCTCAGACGTTTCTGGAATGACACCACCGGACAAGCCAAAGCTTGACCACACTGAGCTCCTCTCTTGGCAAAAGTCACAGCAAAGGGGGAGCTTTTGGTCCTTGCTCTGGGGCTTTGCCCTGCAGAAAGCCTGGTCTGCTCATGTGGCACCAGTTCCACCTCATGTCTGGCTGCACCAGCACAGAAGCCACCCAGGGATGGGCTCCACTGTCCCTTCGGGTGATGGCCTCTCCCAGCCTCTGTCCAAGGGACAGGTGCTTATTAGCCCCAGGGGGTAACTGCTCTAACGAGCTCCTGGACAAGGCTTTGTGTAAAATACTTTCTCTACTAAGTTCTGTATCTCCCATTCCTGCAGCACTAATTATATGGGGCACCTCAGCCTATTGAACCTGCCTCGGTGCTTGCCCAGCACCTCTAAGGTCACCACATTAAATGCTACGTAGGAATATACAGACACTTTCCCTGCCCATGAGCAGGGACAGTGGTGGGAAATGATGAGTGTGGAAAGAGCCCAGGAGGAGATGTTTAAGACATTGGTGAAAGAACGGAAAGAAAACAACAAGGTTTGCAAATTGTCATGCTGGGAACCAGCCACGATTCAGTCACTGCACAATTAAACCCCATTGCAGGCACCACGTGCTGGTAACAGCAGGTCATGTTCTGCTGTGATGGATAAGCTGTAATTTCTCTATAAAAGTCTGTTTTATAAAGTACACAGACAGGTAGAGTCTCACTCACACACCCACAGGAACTGTCTGTGGGGTTTGCATTTTTGTTCGGTGCCTTGTGTAACTCTGTAAAGAATTACCCAGAGAAGTAAACTACTGCTCCAGCAGATTTCTAACTCAGCGACTGAACGGCACGATCCGAGCTGCCAGCGTCAACCACACATGAAGAGACTTTTTAGTACAAGTATGAAATGAAGATAAAATGAGGACACTCTGGCTGCCCAGACCCTCGGCTCCCATCTCTCCTGTACCTCTGTAGGGTACCTGAGCACAGGAGGTACCCAAATGCTCCAGCTCTGCTTGCCTGGAGCAGGGACCACAGCCCAGGCTGAGCTTTCCCTCCTGCCCTGTCCTCAGCCATCCATGCAGGAGTGAAGCTGCTGCGGTGTCCTTCCCCCACCAGTGTTCCCACCTCTCCCAGCACAAGTTCTCTGGGGCTCTGCTTTGCCATGATAATCAGCAGTGCTCCCAGAGATGCAAATGCTGGGAAGTCTGGATGCACCAGCAGTGTCTGGTAGGTGCTGGGAGGAAATTAAAACCCTTCACAAAATTAATCAGGGAAGATTGTGAGGTTCAGTAGGAAGAAATCTGATTCTGTCCATCTCCATGTTCTGCTGAACTGGTGCTTCATCACTAGCAGATGTTCAGAAGATGTGAGCAGTCAGCAAGAGAGAAACTGAAGCAGTAATCACCCCGGTCTCTGGGGCGTATTTAAGACGAGGATCGTGCTGTTACCAAACCCACTGTGATAATTATTTCAGTTGCCTTACAGGAGTTTTGCTAAACATGGTGGTATAAACCAATGAGTCACTAGCCAGAAGAAAGTCATGGTCTGCATTTGAAAGATGGGAGCATGAGGTCTGGAGCCAGCTCAGTATCACATCAAAGCAGCGTTTAATAAGTGATGCCTAATGGCTATTATGCAAATTATTACTGGTAATTAGAAGTGACAAGATAAAATCATACTCCAGCGTGGTTGCACAAACAAGCACTGAAGCAACGCTTATGAAAGTAAAGTTCTGTCAAACAAGACACACCCTTCTTGTCGTTGACACAAGGAAACTCTATCAGCTTCGATAAGGCAGCGTGGGGCAGACGGGCTGACACTGGCCCAAGGGCCACGCACTGGGACAGCCGCAGTTCCCCGGACCAGACTCTGCTGCCCACAGCACCACTTGAAAACGAGACACCTCCTGGCCTCCTCCAGAGCTGCCCATCGCTACCTGCCCATATTTACACTCCATACCTCCTTGTCCACCTTCAGACCTCTCTCCTTTGCCATAAAGCCCACAAGCCTTGCCAGCCCCTCGTCGCTTCCTCCACCTCCCTTGGTAGGAACCCGCTTCTTTCCTCCTGTCCTACATCTCGGCTGTAAATCCTCTGGGGACATTTTTATGTCTTAGGCTTGCACAGGGTTTTCCTGCACAGTGCTCTGCCCCCGGGCTACAGGAACTCCAACAGTAACAGGAGTGGAGGTAAAGAAAACAGTTCTGTGGGTGCTGCCCAGGCTGGGCAGTCAGGGACTGGCTCCTGGATGCATTTGCTGTATCAGCCCCGTGTTCTGTGTCCCAGTGAAACTGGTGGGAGCCCAGCAAGCTCCAAGAATGCAATTATATCCCTAAGATGGGCACTTTGGAAGAATTGTATCATTGTTTCTAATCTTCACTGGTAAAATGGGATTCAGGAGCCTGTGGACATTCCCGTGAGGACACACATAAATGTGGCACAATGACACAACCCAGCTGGTTTCGTGGAGCAAGACCTGTTCCTTCTCCCTATTAGGTAACCGCTGGATGAAGAAGGGCAGGTGCTCCTTGTCCACCCTCAGAGAAATGTCCAATACCTGCCTCCTAAACCCAAGACTCTGACAGGGGGAGAAAGGCAGCCTGAGTCCAGAGCTCTGCTCTCCATAAGCTGCCATCAAGGAGCTTCTTGAGAACCTACAGAGCAGGAGCAGAGCTCCGAGCAACCCAGACATTATATTAATTTCTGTTGGCTCTCGCAGCCACACCCTGTCTTCAATTATACTCCTCAAAAAGATGGACAAAAGCCAGATTTACTCCCCATCCTCCTTTTGCTCTGCTTTTCCCTGCTGTGAGTCCAGGCAGTGTGTGGAGCAGGGGGGATGAGTTCCTAGGGGAGGATGGACTTGTATTTCAGGCCCTGCAGTCTCAGCCAGGAGCCTGGGCTCTGACAGACCCCGGCTCTGTCCCTGAGCAAGTTATTTCACTGCACCATATGAATAATGAATATTCCAGGCTGCTGCCAGCCGAGGGTAGGCGTCCTTTTATCGCTTCTGATCTAAGCAAAGAAATAAATTACCTCAGTGGAGAGTGGAGAGCCCTAACTTATGCTGGTGAGAAGACAATCACATCTATATATGCTTGGGGACACTCTCCTACCATGGTGACAGAAGCCACCTAAGGATAGAAGAGGTGGCTGAGCCTCTGCCCTCCTGCCCGGAGGTGACGGCTGCTGGCAGGGCTCCCTCTCAGGTGTCACACTCACCACCAAGGAGGATTTATCACAACTGCTCCTGTAAATATGGACATACTTGAGTCAAAGGTTCCTTGTGAGCAAGAGTTGCTTGGGAATTCCACCCTGTAGGGAACAGAAGCCTCTGTCCCCTGGAGAGCAGAATATCCTCTCATTACAGCAGTGTTCTGGAGAAAGATACTTGCAGTGGTGGAGCCAGTTCTCCCAACACTCCTCTAGCCATTGCTTGCCTGGTTTTGGAGATCGTGCTCCCATGAGCAGCCAGGCTGGGCTAATTCCTGCCACTGCTCTGACAGACTCAGCTAAGAAATGCAGAAAGCTTTTCTCCTTCTTATTTCGTGCTCAGCACAATCTTAGCAATGGCAAAGACCTGCAGGAGCACATCTCATTCCATCCAGGGAACTGGAGGTATCACCCATGGACACTCTCCTTCCTGCCATCCCTTTATCTACGATTGCCACAAACTGGGGCAGCACTGACAGCAATTAAAGTCATTGAAAAATACCTCCAGAGACAAACTTCAGGCACTGCAGCTTCTGCCAAGTCTGTGTAACATCCAGACCCACAGGACCTCCACCATTTAGCAGCCTGATTGTCACAGGCTGTGAGCAAGTTGACTTCTTGTGTTTGCACGACCAGAGAAATACAAGCCACAAATGGGGACCTAAACCCATGAGGAATGACCTCAGTGATTTAAGGGATCTCCCAGCAGAGCACGTATCAGACCCTCTGTCTGTCACTGTGCAGGTGACAGGCATCTGCACCTCCACACCCTGCTCCTTCCACTGCTACTGTCACTGTTATTCACACTTCTCAGAAGTGAGAATTTATATTCATTTCCCATTTTTGTTGCACGTACCCTACCATAGCATGTGATAGAAAATGTTCATTGGACTAAGAATAAAATAAATACAAATTAATAAAAGATAAAAGGCACTTTGATGTTATAAATACCAATGTTTCTCCTTTGTACATAATCGAGGGCAACTTTTTTGCTCGACTTGTTGTAAAGTTTGCATCATACAAAAAGCTGATGACTCATAAAACATTATTTTACTTCTTGGAATAAGCTGCTGACATGTAAAGTATCTTCCTTGTGAACTGGGATTTCTAGAGGGAAACTGCCTATGGGCTATTTGTTCTTGGCATAAACAGCAGGACTAGCCAGCCCTGTGGGAAGAAGAAACACGCTGTAGGTGACACCCCCTTTGGAAGGTATAAATAGAGATCTGCGGCACCAACCGCCCTGCAGTCTGATTCAATATCAAGCTGTGCATCTTGCTTTGGGCTTTGGGTTGGATCTGCAGCTGTCCTCAAAATGAGTTGTAGTATTAAGCAGACAACTGGCTCTCTCAGAGGCAGGACCAGCGGTGGCAGCTGCGTGATTGGTGGCGGTGGTGGTGGTGGAGGAGCCCGGATCTCCTCGGTCTCCTCCGGAAGATACGCGACTTGCGGGATAGGTGGTGGTCGAGGGTTTTCTGGTAGGAGCTACTGTGGCGGTGTGAATTACGCAGGAGGACTGAGCACGGGCAGTCTGGTCGGTGGAAACTATGGAGGTGGCTTAGGAGCCGCCGTCCTCGGAGGATGCTCAGGCATCGGATTCAGCGGTGGCAGCGCTCGCTTTGGCGGGGGCATCGGAGGTGGCCTTGGTATCGGTCTTGGTGGAGGGGTAGTTGGAGGTGGTTTTGCTGGTGATGGCATTCTCCTTTCTGGTGACGAGAAGGTCACCATGCAGAACCTTAACGACCGCCTGGCTTCTTACCTGGACAAGGTGAGGTGCCTGGAACAAGAAAACGCCGACCTGGAGTGCAGGATCAGGGAGTGGTACGCCAAGCAGGGCCCCTTCTGTGAGCCCCGGGACTACAGCTGCTATTATAAAGAAATAGAAGATCTTCAAAACCAGGTAACATCCTTTCTCAGCTGCTTTCTCCCTTGCAGGCTTCTCCCACCGTGCTGATTCACAGCTGAATGCAAGAGTAACGTTTCACGGCTGTAAAATGCTTTTTGTAAACAGTCATTAAGACAATTGCCTGTAGAAAGCCCTAGAGCTCAAAGGTAAAAACCTTGAGTGCTTGGACTCTTTCCATTGTTTCTATTCACCAGAATAAATTGAAGGGGAAAATATTATCTTCATGGAATACATTGAGTTGGCTCAGTGATTGTTCTGAATTACATTTGTGCCAAGGTTTAAATAGATATATGCCAAGAAAGCAACTGTAAGAGAAATATATAATAGATCACATCACTTTGCCTGAATTTATGTTATTCTGTCATCGGTCCTGCAAAATCCAGTTAAATGTTATTTCCTTTTCTTACAAGTTTACTCCTTCATGCAGAATGGGGAAATACAGGGCATCATTAAAAAGCAGAACAAAGAGAGCTCTGCCAAACGTTGCCATTTAAAATGAAAAACGTTTGCAAAGTGTGTTTGGCAAACATTCTAGAACTCAATGCATAAAGAAGAAAAAAGGGAAAAGGCTCCAGGAAACAGAGAGAATGAGACAGGCTTATAATTAAGTCTTGAAGTGAAGCTTTTAAGTCTCTTATCCATGACAGTAAGACTTAGGTTTAAAGGTGAGCAGGATTGTGGCAGGTGTTGGGCAACACTGGTCGTAGCTCCCCGACTGCATCTGAACGGTGGGTTTATTACTGCAATGTCCTCACTGTGCTACAGCCCCTGACCCCCCCTTGCCTGCCACCCAACATTAAAAATAAGAGAGAGCAGACGTCAGGTCTGGTGGCACCGGGGGGTGGGTGCTCTGGTGCCTGAGGACACAGGGAAGAGGCTTCAGGAGGGAATATTTTTCTTCCAGATTGTCTGTGCAACCATAGACAACAACAAGATCATTCTGAACATCGACAACAGCAGGATGACAGCCGACGACTTCCGAGTGAAGTGAGTACCCCTGGGCTGTCCCCTGGAGCTCTCAGCCCGGGCTCCGAGATCCTCTGGTCAGGACAGGCTGGAGGCTACGTGGAAAGGCTCTTTCATCCTCTGCCTCTAGAGCTGCCTTAGTGGCAGTTCCAGGATGGAAAGTTTGGGAGAACAAGATAGTTTTGGGTGGAGACTAGAGCCCTTCAGAAAGAAGGGACCTGCAGACAGGGAGCAGCGTGGGCTCAGCCGAGCTCCCATTTGGTGTCTGGTGTCTTGTGAAGGGGAAGCTCTTGGTTTTCCCGTTGGAGAGAAGAAACAGGGTGAGAGACCCCCCTGCCCGGGGGCAAAGCTCCAGAGAAGGCAGACTCGGGGCAGGTTGGACAGATCCAGCCTCCGCCTGCTTTTCCTAACACCCTGTTAGTCTGGTTAGGGAAAGAGTCAGGGAGATAAATGAAAATGAAAATGAAAATACAAGAGTGTTGTCAGCACTGACTCCTCCTCCTCCCTGGCAGGTACGAGACGGAGCTGGCCCTGCGCCAGAGCGTGGAGGCCGACATCAACGGCCTGCGCCAGGTCCTGGACCAGCTCACGCTCTGCAGGTCTGACCTGGAGGCTCAGCTGGAGTCGCTGCGGGAGGAGCTCTGCTGCCTGAAGAAGAACCATGAGGAGGTAGGGTCCTGTCCTTCTCATGGCCAGAGTGTGTCCATCACCCTCCCTCTCTGTGGTCTCCGGCCCTGGGGTGCTGGCTGTGGAGGGGCAAGAGCTTGAGGAGACAAATCATGTGAACCAGGAGCTCTGCCAGGGCTCTTCTCTTCCTTGGGGGGGAACTTGCCTTGCTCAGATTTTTCCTTCTTTTTAAAAAACTGACCTGATCCGGGTGATGTTTCCAGGAAATGTGCTGTCTGAGGAAGCAATCGACTGGAGATGTGAGTGTGGAGGTCAACGCCTGCCCTGGCCCAGACCTCAGAAAGATCCTGGAGGAGATGAGGTGCCAGTATGAGACACTGATTGAGCGCAACCGCAAAGAGGTCGAGGATTGGTATGAGTGCAAGGTGAGTACATTTGCACAGCTCTGACTTTTCCTGGCTAACACTTGGTCCCACAGCAACTTATTACATGTTAAAATCACACAACATCCCACAGCCACGTTTAGCCCTGGTTTAAATGGACCAGGTGGCATGGGGGATGCTGCCACACTCGATCCTCTTCCTGGGGATGGGAAGTGCTGCATGTCAGCGAGACTTAAGGCAGGAACTCTTTACAAAGCAGCAAGTGGTGAGAAGAACCACACAGTGGTTCTGTTGGGAGAGCAAGAGGGATGACAAGCGGGGTTTACACTCCGTTAGCATGAGAGGGTTCACCCAAACCTTTCCCATTTCATGTTTTTTGGCCATCTTCTCTGCTCTTTCCTTAATACTTCATCGGATGTACATTAAATATTCCCTGAACACCTTTTGGTGCTTTCCAGATTGAGGAGGTGAATCGGGAGGTTATTACAAGCGGTCAGGAGGTGGAGACGTGCAACAACCAGGTCACTGAACTGAGACGCCAATTGCAAGCCCTGGAGATCGACCTCCAGGCCCAGCTCAGCCAGGTGGGTGATGAGCTGCTGTGGAACTCAACTGCCTCCAGTGACACCTCACTGTAAAAATTCATAGTTAAATGCCTGACTTTGTATCGTGCCACGTGTCACCCCTCAGAGGGACAACCTGGAGTCCTCGCTGGCTGAGACCGAATGTCGCTACAACAACCACCTTGCTGAGCTCCAGAGCCAGATCACGTGTGTGGAGCAGCAGCTGGCAGACCTGCGAGCAGAGATGGAGTGTCAGAACCAAGAGTACAAGATCCTGCTGGACGTCAAGTGCCGCCTGGAGCAGGAGATCCACACGTACCGCTGCCTGCTGGAGGGGGGGCAGCAGGACCTGATGTAAGTAGGCTCGAGGTGCACCAAAAGATACAGGAAAATACCCGTGTCCTGGGCATTTCAGCATAATGGCAAAGGGAGGAATAGGAGGAGGCACTGCCCGGCTCCCCCACTCTCTTTGGGCTGCCTGTCTCCCCCTGTGCCAGCCATTGCCCCAGGACAAATGGGCACTGCCATCTCTGCTGATTTGGGCCAAAAAGGAAACCAGAGAGAGCAGCAGGGACAATGACAAACCAGAGTTGTCATTTATCTGTCATTTCCCTCACTAAAATGTGATTTTCCCATCCCTTCAGTCAGCAAGGAGGAATTGGTCAGTCGTCGGGTCTAGGAGGAGGAGTTACCAGAACAAGTGGAATAGGAGGAGGAGGCATCATTAGGACAAGCCACACGTACACTTCGTCCTCCCAGATGCCGTCCTGTGCAGCTGCCGAGATACAAGGTAAGACCTGCAGCTCTCCACGGGATCTCCACTGGCTCCTCTGCTCTGCTGCAGCAAGGACAGACCACAACAAGGTCTGTCCCATGGAGGTTAAAGGTGCTGTTTGAAAGGTTTGTGATGAGGCTGATGGGAAATACGTAAGGAGTGGCTACAACAAGGGCTCCCAGGACTTTCTGGGACTCTGCTGGGAAGTGAAAGCTGTGAAAAGGGAGGAGTGGGAAGAGGGCCAAGAAGGAGAAGGAGAGAGTCAGCAGGCAGGCAAGCCACAGAGAACATGGAGAAAGGATGGACGTGAAATCTGGGACAAATGAAAGAGCAGGAGGATGCAGAGTGCCCAGAAACCAGGGGAAAAAAAGCAGGAATCGTGGGAACAACTACCAGTGCTATTTCAAGGGGAAAATTCCAGCCAAACTGAAAAAGAAATAAAGAAATATGGTGACAGTTGGTGCAGGAGAAGGTGTGAGAGCAGGGGCCGTGTTCTGGCAGGGACCCTGACACGTTCCCAGCCTGGCACAGGTCATGTCATGTCTGGGGGCAGCAGCCAGACCGTGCCAGGGAGGGACAGTGTTTATCTGAAACCCTGACTGAACCATCTTGGGAAAGCACCATGAGCACAGAATGAGAGAGTGGGGAAGAGTCTGTTTTTGCTGTAAACAAAGTAGTGTCTCCTTTGATCTCTCCAGTGCCTTGCAGAAGGATTTGTGATTAAGCAGAGAAATGAGAAGTTCCAAGAGAAGCCTGAAGCAGAGCCGTGGATGGAGAGAGGATATTTAGTGTTTTTCCCTGGGGGGGGTGAGGAGCCTGCTCCTCTGCATTACTCAGCAATGCTAAGCAAGAGGAATGAGCAGAGCGTTGGGCCACTTGCTGCTTTATTTTGCTCTTTGCCTTTTCCAGCCTGTAGTGCTGCGTGTGCCCAACCTCCATGACTATTGCTGGAGTTAACCAGTAGTATGAGCACTGATGTACCTGCTGGTGACAACATTTCTCTAATAAAACTTTGCTACTGCCTGATGCAATCAAGAAACGTGTGTCTGAGACTGAGTTCCTTTAGAAAACCAGGGGCTGGTCCATGCACAAGGGTCACTAAACTGGTCAGGATCATGCCCCACTGGGAACAAAGCTGCTCTGCCAGTGGGAGCCAGAGAAGGACCTCGCTGTCCTCTGCTCCACCTCTGCCCTGTCAAAGGCTGAAGCATTCACTGTCCATTCCTGCATCAAATCCTGCAGGCTCTCCATGCAGAGCCAGGTCAGGCAGGTGTCCGTGTGCTCCTCACAGAGCACTGTGCTAAAATATAACCGTAGAGAAGTTTTGAAAGCCAGTGATGGAACATTTGGAGACAGATTGCCTCAGCCCCACTCCCGGGCTGTGCCCTCTCCTAGTTCATCATCCAGCCTGGGGACTGTGATTAGGTTGAAGATCTCCACAACTGATTCCTTTTCTGCTGACATGGTTTATATTCCGACCTACCCCTTCATTCTGGAGGAATCTTCCCACCGAGAAAAGGACTGGGGGCAAAAGGTTTATTTCTATCTATGTTCACACAGTGACTGAGTCATTTACTGGTCATCTGGTTTCAAAGAGTTTCAACCTGAACATCAGGAACTGCAGAAAGATCATCCTTACACCAAACACACCTTCTTTGGGGAACGGGGAGGGCAGGGAGGGAGCTGACGAAGCTCAGCAGAGAGTGAGAAGAGCCAGGTGGGGCTTTGGATAGACAGAGCCAGTGTCCTAAACCTCACGAGCAGGGCAAAGACCCCTCGCAGGGGTCTGCACCCCAGGCAGCCTGGTAGGACAGCATCCCAACACTGACCTGCCAGGAGCAGCAGAGCCCTGGAGTGTTTCTGGGGAGGAACCAGCCATGGGGAGGAGCTTCCAGAGCCTCTCTGGGTCTGGAGAATTTTCAGGTAAAAGTCATTATGAGCTGGAGGGTGTTTTGAGGATTAAATTGTCTGTCAGCCCAGAAAGCCAAGCAGTGGCTGGTTTTCCATGTCTGCCCCACCCTGCAGCTCCACAGCTAAATCAGCAGCACTGGACATGGCTGGGACCCCACAATGTGGCTGCTACAGAAAGAGTCACATTCACTCAGGAGACAACCCAGCAAAGCAAAACTCCTGGTTACTCCTTTTCTTGGTACCACGTGACACACTCTTCTAGCCTCAGTTCTTTTATGTAGACACCAATTTCTCTGTTGCTACAGAAACAGACTTAACACAACCTGAAACCTCCCAGGAAAGCAGCATCTCCAAGGCCCGTAGGTAGCAAGCATTGATCTATCAAGGAGCAGGTGAAAGGTGCCCCTCTTCTCTTGTAAAAGACCATGGAAAGAAGATGTTTCCAAGGTATTTCTTTTGTTTAATCTACCAGACACTAAACCCAACAGTATCCAGGGGCTAGAGCACAACAAGAACACGCAGCACCCAAACAACTGCAATAATTAATCAGAAGAGTGACCATAGGTAGAAGTTTTTAAACCAAGACTCTAAACCGAGTCCTCTTTAAAGATTAATTCCAGCCCTACAGAAAGTCCCAGACTTGATGCAGAAATATCTCAGTACATGTGTAAGGCCAGTGTAAGGCTTTGCAAGAGATAAATATATATAAATAAATATAAAAATCTTTTCCATTGCCTTCTCCTGCCTTGTTCAGTGCACAGACAGTGAGATAAAGCTCTGCTGCCCTTCCTGGCATCAACCCTTCCCTCATTTCTAAAAATATCAAGAGCCTGTACTGAGACTCTTCCAATTGTCAGTCTCCTGGCAGCTCCAGGCTACCTACCCTAGAGAAAAGCTCTCCCTGGGAGCCCCAGCTGACTCCCCCCAGCCCTTGGCCACTCTCCTCTTGTGAGCTGCTGCTGACTTCTGGCTGCTCCACCTCACTCCCTCTGCTCCTATTAAAGGTCTTCGCAGCCTCCCCCTGGGTCCGGCAGAGCAGAGCCCACAAAGGAGCTGTCCTAAATTCCTGAGAGGTGAAAGAGACCTAATGACACGGGCAGCAGGGCTCTAATGACCCAGACTTTATGAAGATGCCTCTGGAAAGCCCCCAGGGAGGAACAGACTCAGCTCCTAAGACACTGTGATGTTGTTTGTGGAGCTACAAGTTGGGATGCGTCTGGAAAGCTTGAGAAGGTGGCTTGTGCTAAACAGTTCCCCAGCAGAAAACACCCTGGAAACAAACCATATATTAAAGAGCTTCAAATTATGGAGCTGCAAACCTTGGTCTGGAAAGTACATTTCCATGAGATTTCCATATTGCTTTGTGCTCATGACACAGACTCAGGAAGCTTCTGAGTTCAAATAACTGAATGAAAACAGGAGGGAAAGCTTAAGTTATTTTTTTGAAGGTCTTCAGAACAACCATTTAATGTTACTTAGCTTAACCAGTGCACCCATTTCCTGAAGACAAAGAGGAAAAATAGCAGGAAAGAGGATAAATGTGTGCTGGGCAAGGACCTTGGACAGAGGCTGCTGCTGAAGGGCCACAGCAGAACGAGGTGGGACCCATGGATGAAGCCCCAGGCCCACAGGGAATGAGGGTATCTCAGAAGAGCAGGAGCTCCCTGAGTAATTACCACACTGGGCACGGAGACGCCCTCCCCTCCCACAAAGCAGTAACTCATCTGTGGTTCTGCTGCATTGCTCTGATGGGCTAAAATGATAACTGTGGAGCAGGGGGAGGAATGTGTGCTCACACCAGAAAGATGCTTGCTGCAGACAGCTGTTGGGAAACTCCTGGAGAATCACAGGAGGCCAGGCAGAGCTCCCAGCCATGCACTATTACATCAGTTTCGGTTCATTCTTGCCACCACACCCTGACTCCAATTATGTTCTCCAGTCCCAGCAACAAAATCCAGGTATTCCTCCCAATACACAAAACTTCATTAGAGTTTTTCCCTATTGTGAGCTCTGCTCCTGTGTGTTGAGGGACCGAGGGGAGCAGGCCTGGGGAGGAAGGGCAGGATGGCACCCAGGCACCACCGGCTGGTTCGGGAGACCTGGGCTCAGCTGCAGACTCTGCCAGAGGCATCCTCTTTGTCTTTGAGCAAATCACTTGGAGCAAGTCTCTCCACACCTCTGTCTCCAGACTGCTGGAGATATCACCGGAATGCTGCTGGTTCTCATCGGACCAGATAAGTAACCTCCAAGGACGCAGAGATAAGAGCAGGCATCTTTTTAGAAGAAATAAGGAGAATAAGAGCAATAAAACGATGGGCAAATCCATGAACACTGGGACCCTTCAGCCCTTCACTAAGTGGGATTATTTACTTGCCATAGTAATAGCCAGTCCCATCCACAATCCTGACAGGGAGTGAGGAGCTGAGCAGGAGTCTGGTGAAGCAGCCTTGGAGAACTTCTTGGTTTCAGAAAGCTGTGGACATCTGGCTCTTCCTCAGTGGCCAATGGAAACAGGTTGTCCCCAGAGAGGCCACCACTCTTGAGTCTTAGAACACCTCACAAAAATGAGCTTAGCCTGGATTTGGGTGTCAGAAGAGGGAAAGGATCTTTTATGGCTTTTAATCTCTCTGCCTGGCTAAGGTTTGGAAACACTAATGATAGAGGAGAACCTCTACTTTGTACTTAATCCATCTTCACCCAGCAGTGCTGAGCAGCGTTGGGCAGGGACAGCTCTGCCAGCTGGGTCAGCACTTCTGCTGCCTCCCAGCACATCTCGACAGAGAAATTGCCCATCAAGTGTTTCCACCTAAAGTCACCGCTCCAGAGCACCCACCCTGCCCAGAACGATAAAAACTGCAGCAATGCTTGCACTGAACAGCAGGAAATATTGAAAGTACTTTTACCTTTCTTTATGCTCTCCACATAAAGAAATAAATCCCGTGTGAATTACTGGAGAGCCGTGGTCACGTAGGGAGAACCTCTCGGCCATGTCCATGGTGACATCACTCCATGGTCTCGTCTCGCAGGGTGTTCTGGAGTTGTCATTTTGCCAGTGGAGAGATTTCTGTGCCTCTGATCTTTCCATAAAGTTCTTACATCATTCCTCACACATCATTCGAGAGTCAAACTTCATATTTATTCTTTCTTTTTCATCTTACGTATCCCAGCATCAGCACCTTGCATGAAAACTGCTTATTCAACTCAAAATAAAATGAAAATAAATTAA
>VYZX01026656.1:7587-131429 GCA_013401335.1 Brachypteracias leptosomus
GGTCAATGACCTGCTACTCCACTTGGATGTGCACAAGTCTATGGGGCCAGATGGGTTACATTCAGGGGTGCTGAAAGAGTAGGGAGACATGCTCGCCAAGCCACTTTCCATTATTTACCTGAAGACATGGCTAACTGGGGAGGTCCAATGGACTGGGGGGTAACAAGTGTAACACCCATCTAAAAGAAAGGCAGAAAGGAGGATCTGGGAAACTATAGATGTCAGTCTGACCTCAGTACCAGGGAAGGCCATGGAGCAGATCATCTTGAGTGTCATTACAAGCCATATAAAGGACAACCAGGGGATCAGGCCTAGTCATCATGGGTTTATGAAAGGCAGGTCCTGCCTGATGAACTTGATCTCCTATGACAAGATGACTCGACTATTGGACAAGGGAAAGGCTGTGGATATTGTCTACCCAGACTTTTGAAAAGCTTTTGACACTGTTCCCCATAGAATTTCCATGGAAAAACTGGCTGCTCAAGGCCTGGATGAGCATACGATCTGCTGGATCAAACACTGGTTGGATGAATGGGCCCAAAGAGTGGTGGTCAATGGAGTTAAATCCATCTGGTGGCCAGTCACAAGTGGTGTTCCTCGGGGCTCAGTATTAGGCCCATTTCTGTTTAACATCTTTATTGATGATCTTGATAAGGACATAGAGTGTATCATCAGTAAGTTTGCAGATGACACCAAGATAAACGCAGGTATTGGTCTTCATGGGGATAGGGAGGCTCTATAGAGAGACTTGGATAGATTGGATCCATGAGCCAACATTAACGGTATGAGCTTCGACAAGGCCAACTGCCAGGTCCTGCACTTGGGCCACAACAACCCCATGCAGCTCTACAGGCTTGGGGAAGTGTGGCTGGAGAGCTGCCTGGCAGAAAAGGACCTGGGTGCTCTAACTGACAAGTGGCTGAATAAGAGCCAGCAGTGTGCCCAGGTGGCCAAGACAGCCAATGGCATCCTGGCTTGTATCAGAAATAGTGTGACCAGCAGAAGTAGGGAGGTGATTTCCCCCCCTGTACTCAGCACTGGTGAGACCACATCTTGAGTATTGTGTCCAGTTTTGGGCACCTCAACATAAGAGAGATGTCAAGGTGCTGGAGTGAGTGCAGACAAGGGCAACGAAACTGGTGAAGGGCCTGGAGAATAAATCTTATGAAGAGTGATTGAAGGAGTTGGGACTGTTTAGTTTGAGGAAGAGGAGGCTAAGGGGACACCTCTTCACTCTCTACAACTACCTGAAAGGACATTGTACAGAGGTTGGTGATGGTCTCTCACAGGTAATTAGCAATAGAACAAGAGGGAATGGCTTCAAGCTGCAACAGGATAGGTTTAGACTGGACATTAGGACAAAATTTTTCACAGAAAGACTGGTTGGACACTGGAATAGGCTGCCATGGGGAGTGGTTGAGTCACCATCCCTGGCTGTGTTTAAGGGTCATTTAGATGTGATGTTGGGGGGATATGGTTTAGGGGAGAACTTTGTAGAGTAGGGTTGATGGTTAGACTCAATGATCCCAAGGATCTTTTCCAATCTGAATGATTCTATGATTCTATGAACTGCTCCAGCGTGGGTCCCTCCCATAGGGCATAGTCCTTCAGGAACAGACTGCTCCAGCATGAGTCCTCTGCAGGTTCACAAGTTCTTCCAGCAAACCTGTTCCAGCATGGGGTCCTCTCTTTGTGGGTCCATGGGTCCTCCCAGGAGCCTGCTCTAGCGTGGGCTTCCCATGGGGTCACAGCCTCCTGCAGGCATCCACATTCTCTGCTGTGGGGTCCTCCTCAGGCTGCAGGTGGTCATCTGCTCCACCGTTAACCTCCACGGGCTGCACAGGGAATCTCTGCTCTGGTGCCTGGAGCACCTCCTCCCCCTCCTTCTTCACTGACCTTGGTATCTGCAGAGCTGTTTTTCTCACCTGTTCTCACTCCTCTCTCTGCTGATGTTGTTCCGTTATGTTAGTTTTTTTCTCCTTTTTAAATATGTTACCACAGAAGTGCTACCACTATTGCTGATGGGCTCGGCCTTGGCCAGCAGCAGATACATTTTGGAGTCAGCTGGCATTGGCTCTATGACACAGGGGAAACTTCCAACAGCTTCTCACAAAAGCCACCCCTGTAGCCCCCCACTACCAGAATCTTTCCATGCAAACTCGATACACATATTTAAGATGCTGGTACAGGTACACAGCTTGGATATCGTGACACGTGCTGTGCTGTTAGCGTATGCAGAGAACTAGGATCCAATGGCAATGTGCTGCACTCATTGCTCTCTTAAGCTGGACACCTTTGTAGGAGTCTACTCATATCCTCTTTGGAAAGCCAAGATTTTCACAAAGGTCTGTGGAGAGCTGCTGACTGCACTTTCCATTTCTTCTTAGCTCATTACTGATAACTAAAGAAATGCTCTGAATTCAGTGAATTTGGTTGACCTAATGGGCTCCGAATTTTAAACAGCTTCACAGAGCAATGTTTTAAATTGGAAGACCACAAAGCAGAAGTTGAACCAACTACATGTGATAAATGACAAGTTTTGAGAAAGAAAGCTGATGGCAACACCCTGGGAAGTAAGTGATGCTTTGTTCCTTTCTTCTTCTTTTTCCTGCTTCACACTATGATCCCGTTGGACCTGAAAGTGCAACTGAAGACAATGAGGTGCCTCAGACTGCTGACAGAACTTCCTTGTCTTGTCTGACTTTTTCTTCATAAAAATTAATGGCTGAAGGACAAGGAGAAAGGAATTTTTTTTAAAAAAAAGTTCTTCACTATGAGGGTGGTGAGACATTGGAACAGGTTACCCAGGGAAGTTGTGGATGCTCCATCCCTGGAGGTGTTCAAGGCCAGGTTGGATGGGGCCTTGAGCAACCTGGTCTAGTGGAAGATGTCCCTTCCCATGGCAGGGGAGTTGGAAATAGATAATCTTTAAGTTCCCTTCCAGCCCAAATCCTATAATTTTATGAAAAAGTCTCCAAANTCGACTATTGGACAAGGGAAAGGCTGTGGATATTGTCTACCCAGACTTTTGAAAAGCTTTTGACACTGTTCCCCATAGAATTTCCATGGAAAAACTGGCTGCTCAAGGCCTGGATGAGCATACGATCTGCTGGATCAAACACTGGTTGGATGAATGGGCCCAAAGAGTGGTGGTCAATGGAGTTAAATCCATCTGGTGGCCAGTCACAAGTGGTGTTCCTCGGGGCTCAGTATTAGGCCCATTTCTGTTTAACATCTTTATTGATGATCTTGATAAGGACATAGAGTGTATCATCAGTAAGTTTGCAGATGACACCAAGATAAACGCAGGTATTGGTCTTCATGGGGATAGGGAGGCTCTATAGAGAGACTTGGATAGATTGGATCCATGAGCCAACATTAACGGTATGAGCTTCGACAAGGCCAACTGCCAGGTCCTGCACTTGGGCCACAACAACCCCATGCAGCTCTACAGGCTTGGGGAAGTGTGGCTGGAGAGCTGCCTGGCAGAAAAGGACCTGGGTGCTCTAACTGACAAGTGGCTGAATAAGAGCCAGCAGTGTGCCCAGGTGGCCAAGACAGCCAATGGCATCCTGGCTTGTATCAGAAATAGTGTGACCAGCAGAAGTAGGGAGGTGATTTCCCCCCCTGTACTCAGCACTGGTGAGACCACATCTTGAGTATTGTGTCCAGTTTTGGGCACCTCAACATAAGAGAGATGTCAAGGTGCTGGAGTGAGTGCAGACAAGGGCAACGAAACTGGTGAAGGGCCTGGAGAATAAATCTTATGAAGAGTGATTGAAGGAGTTGGGACTGTTTAGTTTGAGGAAGAGGAGGCTAAGGGGACACCTCTTCACTCTCTACAACTACCTGAAAGGACATTGTACAGAGGTTGGTGATGGTCTCTCACAGGTAATTAGCAATAGAACAAGAGGGAATGGCTTCAAGCTGCAACAGGATAGGTTTAGACTGGACATTAGGACAAAATTTTTCACAGAAAGACTGGTTGGACACTGGAATAGGCTGCCATGGGGAGTGGTTGAGTCACCATCCCTGGCTGTGTTTAAGGGTCATTTAGATGTGATGTTGGGGGGATATGGTTTAGGGGAGAACTTTGTAGAGTAGGGTTGATGGTTNCTGTGGAGAGCTGCTGACTGCACTTTCCATTTCTTCTTAGCTCATTACTGATAACTAAAGAAATGCTCTGAATTCAGTGAATTTGGTTGACCTAATGGGCTCCGAATTTTAAACAGCTTCACAGAGCAATGTTTTAAATTGGAAGACCACAAAGCAGAAGTTGAACCAACTACATGTGATAAATGACAAGTTTTGAGAAAGAAAGCTGATGGCAACACCCTGGGAAGTAAGTGATGCTTTGTTCCTTTCTTCTTCTTTTTCCTGCTTCACACTATGATCCCGTTGGACCTGAAAGGGCAACTGAAGACAATGAGGTGCCTCAGACTGCTGACAGAACTTCCTTGTCTTGTCTGACTTTTTCTTCATAAAAATTAATGGCTGAAGGACAAGGAGAAAGGAATTTTTTTTAAAAAAAAGTTCTTCACTATGAGGGTGGTGAGACATTGGAACAGGTTACCCAGGGAAGTTGTGGATGCTCCATCCCTGGAGGTGTTCAAGGCCAGGTTGGATGGGGCCTTGAGCAACCTGGTCTAGTGGAAGATGTCCCTTCCCATGGCAGGGGAGTTGGAAATAGATAATCTTTAAGTTCCCTTCCAGCCCAAATCCTATAATTTTATGAAAAAGTCTCCAAATGTAAACCTTAGGATAAAAAGGGATGAAAGGCACTTAAAATACACTTCACAGGAAATTAATTTAAGAAAACAACATATTTTCTGATTCCAGTATGTGAAATTTGGTATCTAAAGATTAGGATTGTATGTATAGGAATAATTTAGGACATGAGGGGAAAAAAGATTCAGCTACTTTGAATTTAGTTCCTGTCAGAAGACGGACAAGAAGTAGGTGGTAGGACAGAAGCTTTCTTATCATCACAGACAAGAGGCATATGAACACTTCTTGCTGCAGAGGGACAAGGAGCATAACAAGAAGTTGTAGCTAGTTTTTGAGAAAGATCAAGCCTTTCAGCTGAGTGAAATATCTACTCTTCTCTACTCTTTTCAGATGTGACATGAAATTAGTTGAGATTGGTAGATAAAAAAAAATTAAGCAGAGAAACTGAAGTCATTTTGCACGGATCTGTTTATCCACCAAGGAAAATAAATTACTATCAAGGAAGTTCATATTTTTTATAGCATTTTATTATTTGTTGTCTGTAAAATTCAGCCAAGGATTCATGTACTACAATGCTAAACTTCACATTCAGTACGCAGTCATCCAGTCAACAGACCTCTACACATTTCATGGAAAGAGTTTGGTACTTAGGAAAACAATCCCAACTATTAAACCTTCTACTACCACCAAAGGAAGTAGCAGAATATTTTCTGTCAATTTGAAGGCTGTTTTTCAACTCAGCAAAAGAACATTATCAACTTTTATTAAGAAATAAAATAAAGACAGGAGAATTTAAAAACAACATTCTTCAATCTAGGGATATTTCTTCTTTCCCAAAATTATATAAAATTATTGCAATCAGGATTTACAGTCTTTGCAATATAAGGTTGTATTTTGTTGTTTGTTTGTCAGTTTTTGTTGTTTTGTGGGGTTTTTTTAAGAAAGAGATAAAGGAAAATTGTTAATTTAAAAATAACATTGCTGAGATTATTTTATCTACTGGACTTTACTAGCTCTCCAATGATTACAGGAATACAAAGCAGCAGTTACTTAGGGTCAAGATGTCATCTGGATATTAAAACTACAAAGACAGAGATGACTTTGAAGATCAAGAAAATGATGCATAGCTTTGTATCTTAGATATGGAAGATTGAATGCTGACCAGTGATTCAAGGTATGATTGGAAAATTACACTTGATGGTCTACAAATCATCCAAATTCTAATTCAAGAGAAAAGCACTATTTACTAGAGATGGGGACAATCATAAATTTATAATCAGCTGCTCAAGTTCAGTTAATGCAAATGGATAAAAACCTTGAGTGGATCCTACTCTTATCATCATTGTCTTCATGTATCTCACCTAAGTTTTGACATGAAGATAAAAAGCATCATGTAAGAGCACACTTTCCAAAATTATTCTTTGAGAATAGTCAATGACCTTAAAATGAGAGCATTTGTACTCTGTAATCCACCATTGGACCTCTGTTGAGTATTAAGACAAATTCAAGGTGACTTGTTTTGATACAGATGCCCATTTTCTAGACATCTACATTTATTCAGGACAATCCCATCCAGGATATCTGCCAAGCCACAGTAGCTAGAAAATATGAAATTATTCAGCTTGCCTTAACCAATACTTACAGAGTTAAACCCTGTATTTGACATAGGCTGGGGCCACAAGGACATAGTGAGAGAAGGGGGCTAAAGAAATTTGATAGACACAATAATACTTTGTAACACTAGAGTGGCTTAATAATTGTTGTGCATGCTAAGGAGTCAAGCTGATAAATGTCTCCTCACTGTCGTGTAAACTAACTGAAAGTGAAAAGCTTTGTAGTTTTCTGAAGGACTGTTTCTGATAAGGACTGAAAGTTTTCTTTAGAACTAGCTGAAACCAACCTTTCAACTTGAGTGAGAGCCAAGAAGGGACTGAGCATGTGCAAGGACAAAAGGTTACTAGCGGTGATGAAGAGGAGCCATTTGCCTTCATCCTCAAGACCCTCCACGACCACCACCAGAAGGCACTGTGCACACGCAGTTAGGAGGGGTTATGGAAATGACCCCTTGGAACTAATTATAATACGAAGCGGGGATAGGTCATGCATATGTATAGGCAAATTGTGGAATTTCATGAATATGTAACAACTGATTGTATAAAGGTAAAGCCAAATTGCCATGTTGGCAGCACATGCCTTTGGTGGCGTTAACCCCCGTGTGCCCGGCGCTGAAAAAACATACCTACTTTACAATCTTAGATTGTGGAGTTCGATTTCCGCGCGTCAATAGTTCACCACAGAGCAGGTGGTGACTACCCTTACTGCAGTTAATCAAATTACAACCTTATGACTGAGTTAAAGGTATCTGCCTT
This sequence comes from Brachypteracias leptosomus, assembly GCA_013401335.1. Classification (NCBI taxonomy): domain Eukaryota; kingdom Metazoa; phylum Chordata; class Aves; order Coraciiformes; family Brachypteraciidae; genus Brachypteracias; species Brachypteracias leptosomus. Next base: position 14,685 of record VYZX01026656.1, read on the forward strand.
TAATTATCACAACTGAAGTTGAAGATCGAAGCCAACAACACTTCTGGTTTACAGGTACATGCTACTACTCTGAGACTGGGACATAGAGAAATAGGTGATTTACAGTGATATTTGTTTCAATGTTTTGAAAAATGGGTTACTTAAAAAGTACTCTTAGGGACTGAGTTGGAGTTTAATTTGTGATAATGACAATCTTTTGTATATGTTGGTTTATTACAGCAGTATCACAACACAGTTTCCAGTAAGAAAGTTAAACATGTGCAAATAGCTCACCTCTTCCAGATGCCAGAAACTAAACACTGCTTTGAAGTAAATCCCTAGATAATCCCTGAAAATTGTTGCATTTTAAAATGTAAGAAGTACATTGTGCTTCCTTGTGTGCTTCCACATTCTTTGTGCTTTAGGAATAGCTCTTTCAGGGAACAGAAAAAGGGATGGGCAATTTGCTTGGTCTCCACCTTACCTTCCACCATATACCTGCTTCATTCTTTACTGAGCTGGACAAGTCTGGGACCTTCTTTTTACTCTCATGGCCCCAGAATCCCAACCTAATTTTCAGGTTTTCCTGACAAGGGATGCTTCCTTACTTATACTAAAAGAAAGCTATATGAGACAGGAAAAGGAATATAGCTATTTGATTTTAAAGGAAATTATATACCAAATTAGTAAAAGGCTTAATTCTACCATCCTGTTAAGAAAAAAAAAAGATGTTCATGAGCTCTTCCTTGCCTTTTTCTCCATGTGCATGTTCACCAAAGTAGGTTCCCCATTTGGTAGGCATGTAGAGTGAGATAAAAATGACACAGTACTTGAAAGGGAGATTTGAATAGCTGGGCCTCAGGAGAGGTGGGAAAGACAGAGGTTCCCAAAGTGTGAGGGCTTGAGTTTGGAGAGTAGGAAGTGTAAGCAGCTTTAAGAAGTATAAGTAACTTTATAGCATGAAGTGTTACTGACATGCACAGAGAGAAATAAATGGAGCAATTAATCTCTCGTTTTGTCTTTGCCTTTTCATATACTTGGATGACAGAGGATTTAGCTCCGTTTTCAGAAGTCTCACTGAAGTGGCCCTTTGGAATTAGTGCCTGCCTTTCCATTCATCTTGACAGCATTAACAAGCCCTAATTTAAGAGAGAAGCCCTCCCCTCTCTAATCAATGGCACTCTGGTTCTTGGCAGCGTGGGCCCTCTTGTTCACATTGTAAAGCAGGTCACAGATGACCACAGGCACCTCTCAAGCTTGCCAACTACTCTGTTTTCAAAAGAGAAAGGTTTTGTCTGTCCACTTGGCAGAGAAGGGGAAAGAAAAGTAGAAAGATTATCTTGTTTGTTTTCTTGTCTCTGAAGAGGCTCGTCGCTAGTGTACCTTGATGCCCAGCAGCAACTAAGAAAGTTTTGAAGTGTGAAGAACGTGCTTTCTGCAGAAGTTGTGTTAGGTATTAATTTCACCCATGTTGCTCAGGCACAGACCATCTTGTCTAAAAACAGATTGAGAATTTGGCCATCTAGCTAATAAGCTAAAACCACAGAGATTTAAGTCACTGTAACTTTGGATACTAGTAATCCAAATAATACAACTAACAAACAGATTTAATTCAAGCATCAGAATTAATGATTTCTATTAATGTGCAATATAGCTTTTCCTCTTCAGAGGTGTTGCTTTTAACAATACAAACAAATCTGAAGGTAAAAGAAAAGGTCAGGCAGGAGGCAGTTTGCCTCCATAATTCAGAAGAGAGAAATCTGAGATTGACATATTCTAGTTGCACTTGATGCTCTCCCAGAATTAATAGGAAAGTTGCAATTTCAGTATGAAGCCTAATTTATGTAGCTAGTATCAGTTCTTTGTTGTTGTTATGCCAAAGCACTCAGTAAGGTGTTTTCACAGATTATTTTGGTCATTCAAGCAATATTCAATCTTCAGACTTCAGCTGGCTGACATCACTGCACCATCAAGAAACTGAAAATCATTATCCCTCCTTATATGTAAAGCAGACCTTTAACCTCAGCTCCTGGAATTATCCTGGTGGGTGTGCTTGCAGGCCTGAACATTTATCTCCAAGATACGAAGTTATCTTTTTAGAAAGAAATTTCTCTTTTAGTATGCAATGTTAACAAATTTGCATTTATCTTCATAATATAAATATGAGTACAATTAGAAACTAAGGATGGCGTTAATTATAGAACTTAAAAATAATGCTCTGCAAACCCAAAGTATCAATATATTTAGCACACTGATTTTTGTCATGTAGACCAGAAGGTGAGGGATCTTCCAAAATTCTATGTAAGCAGACATGAATCCAAAAGTCATCACTTCTAACTTGTTTAAGTTGGTTATGAACGTAGAAATCTTAATTTTGACTCCAGACTAGCCCAAGTGTGTATGAAAGACACAGGTCGCTTCTGGTCAAGACTTACCTTACAGCCTTTATACTCATCCCAATAACTTTGAGACATGACAGACACAATTTCCGAAGAACAGCAGTTTCATCAAGTACCAGTGAGGATACTGGGTTAAGTCTGTTTTGCTTTAATTCTATAACATGTTACATACTACAGTCAGAAAGATTTTTTTAAGCTACATTTAACAGCTACTATATTCAGGTTCTGTACCAGCAAATATTCAGGAAACACATGGGTAATTTGCATCACCAGTTGAGAAAGCATTCTCCAATATTTTCTGCTTCACAGAGCAGAAGATGCCATGCAACTAGATTAGATCATATTAGGCACATAGTGGTTTTGTGGTTCCAATAGACTCCATCAGTTGTTTGGTTATAGAGAGACACAATCACCCAAAAACAAGTCAATATGTTGTCCTGGACAAGTCTAGATTTAGTTTTAGCTAAACATTTCCAAGCACTTGCCAAATGTGTCTCACCACTTACCCTACAGGGTCAGAGAGATTGCAGGAGATTTGCTAGTCCTATCAGTATGCTCTGGGAGATCCAGTAGCTTCAGTACTGTCCCAGATTGCACATTCTCTGTCTAGCAGTAGTGTAAGCGTAACCATTATCCTACTAGAGTTACTTGCAGGAACTGGTAAATAAGCCTCTCTGCCCCAAAGAAAGCTCTATTCAACATTGTGGTTGCAGCCAAGTTCTTTTATTGCTAATGGGAGCAAATGCTTAACACCATGCTGCATCTGAGAAGTTAGCTGCTAGGCAAGATAAGAAGGATCTCAGGCTGTTTCTGCTTCAGAAAATTTCTATTTCTCTAGGACATGAGATAGGAAAAATGAGCCTTTCTAAAAGACAAAAAAGTGTTGAGTCGAAGTGACACTGTGGTAATCAAGGAACCAAATTATATAATCAAATAGATTTCTAGCTAAGAGTTTCAGACTACCTCCATACCATTATATAAAACAACTTCAGCATTGCTCAAGGTAGCTCCTTTGACAGTAAATTCAGCAAATTAATTGATTTGTATGTTTTTAAGTTTTAATAAGCAAGATAACTGGCAGATTAGTTACAGGGATGCATTTAATACACTTGTAAGAGCTTTACTGATTGTTTTTATAAAAATATGATTGCATATCTCAGATCTAGTCAAATCTGTTCACAACAGCAAGTTCTACATGGAGCAATTTCTCATCAGTTCTCATGCAGATAATTTTAGACTGTATACCTAAGGATACACTGAAACTCATTAAGAACTACTATCACTTAGGTTTAGTGAACCAGGCTCCTCTTCCTTGCAAATCTATGCAGAACTGTACTGTATGAAATGAATTACCAAGGGCTTTCCCTTAATGACTTACAAAAACCAAACCAAACCAAAAAACTTAAGCTGAAGTCTGGGAGGAAGAAATCTCAATGTCAAGCTAAATGGGAAACTTTCCTTATTCAATATATGAAGAAGTGTAGGTTCTAAAGTGAAGAATCTCCACTGTCCACCATAGTAAGGGAAGAAATGCCCATGCCAGCTCAGCCAGAGAGAAAGAACATGTCTCTGAAGCCCTCTCTGTATGTGGGAACCTCCATGAAGCTTTACCAGCTGTGAACATGTTTTTACTCCATACAGATGCAGACAACTATCTAACTCTCAAAAAAGTAACCAAACAGCTGAACAAAACTTCTGTCTCTCCCACTATCTGAGTATCAGGAGATGTAGCTTCAGTAGCCTCTTCAGTCCATGGGAATTCAGACCAGCATACCCCACTTTCCACTAGCACACCCAAAGTATCAGCTCTTCTGGGAAGAGACACTCTACTCCTCCTATTGTAGACCAGCCCTGGGCAGCCCTGAATGCAAGTTGAATATATAAATACTAGAGTAATTCCAGGAGAGAGGGATGTGGTTTTGTTTTTCCCTCCTAGCTTAACCAGCATCTGCTAGATGACCAGGGACTAGTTTTCCAACAGTAAAGTGACTCATAAAATACCAATCACCTTTGTCAAAAGTTTTCATACATGGGTCTGAAAGTATTTTCTGACAATCTCTACCCTTGGTATTAACAGTTAAAAATGTTTTATAGAATATAGATGGGAAACTAAAAAATCAGATAAACAAAAGACTTCTGCAATGGGCTTTGCAGTAGGCTGAGGCAAGGATCTTTTTCTGGATATACACCAAACAAAGTTCAGTCACCCCAGAGAGCCCAGCAACACTTTATCATGTATTTAGTTACAAGCAAATGTTTATAGGCTAAATAAGTAATAGGCAGTAGTTGAAATCTGGATGAACAGCAGTGCAACACAAACAGTAAACTATTTTCTCCTATCAGGCCCATTTCTGTACAACAGAACTGTGCTAGATGTTTGGGAAACAACTGATATCCCTGGCTCAGGCTCTGTGACCCACAGAGACATTCTCAACAGTAAAAAGCAGCAATTTCTGCCATGCACTTCTTTGGCTCTTGATGCTCATGATTGTATTCATGCCACTTATATAGGCAGGGGAAGAATGTGAGGTGCTACAACTGCAGGGGCCTTCTTCACAGAAGCTTCATATACATCAAGGAGGGCACAGTCATACCATGATTGTGGTGAGCAGTTTGAAGGAGCAGTAAGCCAGGCAGTAAACTATAAATAACAAAAAGAATGCAGAAAACAATGTTAGAACAGGGATATGCAGAACCTAAAGCCATATCAGATCATAAAAGCAATTAAGTTATGTTCATCTTAAATAATTTGACAGCAAAACTAAAATGATATGAGAGAATGGGGAAGCCATACCTGCAGGGGCTGAGGAATAAACAGTGTCTGTTAAAAAAGAGCATGTGTCTAGCCTCATGCCATGCTTGCTGTCTGGTTCCTTTAGTTCTTGCCTGGGAAGATGTCCTGCAGTCCCCTTGTGTAGACTGCATTGGCTCTTCCACCTGCCATTTGGTGAAAAAAAAGATACATGCAAAGAATGTACAAAGAGCCCCTGTTAAGGCAGCATAAACTGCTGCACTCTCGTGATGGAGCAAACACCCCACCAAGCGTTTGCAACAACCCACCCAAAGAAGAATGACAGAACTTTAGTTTGAGGAGTTTGGGAAGATGTTGAGACAAGTAGAAACCTCCTTTAAAGCACAACAAAAGTAAATATAAATGAAATAGCTACCAGTATTAAGAAGGGCAGCTGGAGGTGTTAATTTTTCCTGAAAGATCGTGTTTTCTCTACTAGAGACCCACAACTTCCCATGCCTGCCAGGCATGATGAGATCCTCCAGAGGGGAAAAGGTAGAAAGCAGAGATGATTTTAGAGTAATTTTTGGGCATCAGGGTCCACTTTGGGTTTCAGCTAGGGGTCATTATTGTCACTAGCAGCTTCAGAGACTCTGTGTATACCAAAAACCAAGTCTTGGCTGCAGTTAGGGATTTGGGCACCAAGAGCCATAAGGTCATACCTTGCCTGCATCTGCTAAAGATGCCTGCTGGGAGAGATGCGGCATATGTGATGGGAAACTCCATCCTCCCTGTGCAAGCTGCCCTGTGCCTTCCAGCTCTCTGTAGCACCCCAAGTGAGGAGCCAGTTCACTACCCGACGTTAAGAAATGCATTTTATAGGCACTCCCTGACTAGAGATGTGAGTTTTTACATGCCAAACATAAGCAATGTTGTCTGGTTTCTGGCAAGCCAACTCTCCAGAGCAGGAAGAGCAAGGTTGCTGTAGCAAACCCGGGCTGGTGGCCTCTGCCAATCTGCTGCACGTCCTCGCCCGGCACCGGGAGGCAGCAGGAGGCTGCGGCTGCGGCGGCGGCGTGGCCCGGGAGCGCGGCCAGACCCCCACCCCCCCCCGCGCTGCGCCCCGGACCCGGGCACCGACTGGGCCCGCGGGACCTCTGTCACCAGCGCGGGGCATCCCGTCCTCGGATACTTTTTCCTTTCCTTTGCATGGGGCAACAGGTCTTCGGAGGTCCAAATGCAATTACAGGTCTCTTTCTGGCAAATCCATGAGGATATCTCCCAGGCAAGGTGTCAGATGAAAGCGCTGCTGGCAAGAAACCACGACGGGCAAAGATGCAGAAACAAGGATGGTCAAAAACTGTATATTTACTCAAAGTGCAGGTTCAGCAAAGCTTAACTGTTTTGTACAGGGTCTTTTTAGTCTTGCTGAAATATTACTCTCGCACTTTGTTCCTTTTAGATTTCTTAGAAGGAGAAGTGAAATTCTGAGAATGTTCTTGCTTCACAAAATGGCAACTGTTAACAGGACGACCACTGATAGGAGTAGTTTAAACTTACAAAGATATTACAAGTTACCAAAATGCACTAGCCTGTCATCTTTCTTTGTAGATTTTTCCACAGCTTACTAAAAAGTATCTAGCAAGAAATAAGCAAACAAAAAAAGGGTGGAAGGATTCTAAATGCAGATCTACATGGAAAGAAGAAGCGAGCCTGGCACTGTGCAGGAGGTATTGCATGACCTGCAGGAGCAAGGTAGAACCAGAGTGGAGTTCTGTTGAGTAACTAGTGGTCTTATTGCTTTGATGAGATGGATGCTGCAAGAGCTGTGTTCAATGGGATGATCAGGGATAATTCAGAAGAGTGTCTGGGGAAGGACTACAAAGGAATTTTTAAAAATGTTATTAGCAAGTCTTCGAATAGGTAGAAGAAACCCAAAACTGCTTTGGGAAACAGATTACTTTCTTTGTATGCAAGTCTGCTGCAATACCTAAATCTAGAAAGAAGTTTAGGGATAAATAAATAAGAAAAGAAAAGCACCATTTCTTTTTTTAGGGGGAAAGATGGGGGATAAGAACAGGCAGGGCTTATGTGCTTTGAGGCAAGTCCAGGGAAATTAAATCCATGGACAGGACAAAGTGAAACTCAGAAAAAGGCTACTTTCATTGTACAGCATCGAGAGGAAATGCCCTGATCTTAGGCACAAGCCTTTCACAGTACACGAAAAAATTGGACAGATTTGAGCTTCAGAAACTTTAGATGATTTTACACTTGTTCTTTAGACAAGGGAAATTGGTAGGTAAAAACATGAAACACCTACAGTGCCTATATTATAGCCAGCATAGAAGATCTTCTCTCATATAAACATTCAGAAGTCATTAAGCTAGATTTATCATTAATCTCACCATGACATTTGCTGAATACAGCATACCTGAAGTAGAGTTTTGACATTTTTAATATTCTTATACAGAAATGTCTGTGTTATGTCCTGGAAGCCTGTCACCTACATGCTTGTAGGAGCTAGCATATCTGCATTTCTTCTCATTGCAATGAGAAGAAAACTTCTTTGCAAGTACTCCTTCTCCTCTACTTTTCTGCTATTCCTTTTAATTCACTCCCTGCAATTCATAACATTGCTTGATGGGATTCACACTGCTGACTGACTTGCTCTAGGAATGAGAGAATGGCCATGTGTCTTATAGACACATACACGTTAGAGCAGTGTATGAGAAGGCAGTGTTTTCTTCAGGAATAGCAGTCACCTGGCATGAGCCACAAATGTTTGAAAACATACATTATTGCCATGCCATCTGCTGAGAAAAGCCAGAATCTCTGCTGCCAAACGCTACTCTCACAAGAACCCAGTGAAGGCAAGGGTCCATAGGCTTGCCATTCTCTCCAGCCGCATCTGCATTTTTTTCTTTATATTTAAAGCAAGTTCAGAAATGTAGTCATGTGTATTGTAATTGCAAGTAAATGGTGTCAACCACCGGGTTTTGTTTTGGGTTTGATCTTACTATGCTTTGGAGTTACGAGATTTTCTTTCCATTCTTACCATTGCCACAAACTTCGCTTAGTTTTTCAGAAACGCCTTTTAGATCTTTCAATTTTCACAGTCCTGCTTTCAAATACTGGAAATCTATTTAAGCATGTGGAGTACTCACTGGTTGGGCTAAAGTCCAGGAGGAAATACAAGAACCCAGAATCACTAAAAGTAAAAATTAAGTACTAGGGCCCACCAGCCTGAAGTCTCCAAATGTCGCAGCCTAGCAATGTAACTGGGTACAGTGGTGCCAGTAGCCGCTCAAGGAAACAACAGATTTGTTGCTGCTGGCAAAGCTTGACTCCTTCAGCAAAGTGACCATTTGCAATAGTACCCTCAGTCCTGAGCAAGATCTGAAGCCATAGGCACAAGTAAGGGAGTATCAGTTTGCTGCTGAGGACTGTTCTGCTGAACATAGGGAAAAGGACCTGCTCTTGTCTCCTGCTCACCTCCTTCCCTGGAAGAGAGAAAAAAAACACAACACTGAAAACAAATTGGCCTCTTGAACTTTCAAACCAACTGAAGCCAGTGTTTTGTAAAGTCAGTGAAACAACAAATTAGCCTCTTGAATTTTCAAACCAACTGAAATCAGTATTTTGTAAACTCAGTGCCTTATGTCATAAGTACTTATGTCATTAGTTAAACCTTTTCCTGGCTAAGCAGAAGTCTAAGGCAATTCATCTGTCTCAAACATTAGTCAGAAATGAAAGCACCAAGCTGATGAGCAGAGATGGGCATCCTTTTATTTGTTCCTGTCTGCTTTCCAGCATTAGCTGACCTTTCTTGAAGTTACTCTGGAGCCTTAGAACAGATTCTCACTCCACTATCCAGTCAGACAAGTATTCAGAAAACTTCTTGCTCGGTTTAAGTTGCAGCAGTACCAGACGGTGTGACATGGTTCCTCCTTCCTGATATGAGAGCTGCTATAGCCCAACTTCTCAAGAGAAGATACAGAAAGCCTGAAAAGAAGCTTGCAGCAAAGCCACAGTTCCTTCCCTGCTTAAGGGAAAATCCCTATTTTTAATAGCTTTTCCAGGAATATGTACTTTTTCTTACTAGGACATTGCTATCTGTGCCACTAATAACACCACATAGTGGCCATAGATCTTTTAAGAAAGTTTTCAACAAAAGTCATTGTCAACAGGCTAATAGTTTGCTATGACATCAGGTGTGAAATTGAGCGTACATGTCCTTTTACCTTTTCATACCTGTTTTTTATTCAAAGAGTGTCAGAACTATTGAGACAGCTGTGTAAACCCAATACACTGCTGCTCATTGGTATTCACCAGTTCAATAGCTATAGCAGTTGAAGGAGTTGTACACTTCTGCCCTTGTGGGTCAAGGAGGAACTGGAGGAAGAGGTCTTTATTTAAGCAGAGTGTTGCTAATAGTCATAACTGTGATTTGTTAATTTATGTTTTCACATTTGAGAGTAAGCTGTATTTTTACTCTGACAAATCGATACATATCTAAAGTACCAGGAAAGCTTTGGCACAGTCTGCAGTTAAAAGCTGTGGTAAGTGACAGATCTTGACTATGGGAATAAGCATCCTCTTTCTCACATACTCTGGTTGAAGCAGCATCTTTCCTCCTGCGCACCCAAAAGAGCCAAAGGGAGGTTACTATTGTGTTCATTTTTGTAAAAAGCTGCTTATCTCAAGTGCATCTCCACTGTTAGTCTGACTCACAGAGGAAGAGTTAACCCAACATCACCACCTTCCCATCCACTGATCTCCCCTGTACAGCTGCTGCTTTGCTATTCTACTTCTCACCTCCTGCAACAGGAACCATCTTCAAAGGTCCAAAACCATATTGCAGAAAGGGGATCACTGTTGTTTGCAGACTGCAGCTACATCAGCTTGCAGGAAGATTAAGAGACAGGGTTTCCCTCTGTGATGATTTTACTTTGCTAGTTTTTTCCCATAGTGCTGGACACTCACTAGGGTCCCTTCGTTGATTTGCCTCTTACCTGCTCTGGTTTCTTCAAAATTCCCTCTTACTTTGAAGGAGGTTTCTACACTTTTGAAGATGTCCTTGCTTTTGGTGGTATTGGATGTCATCAGTGCTGAAGACTACAGGGCTGTTAAGCCATGTTGCCCAGCTCTTGCTGGCAAGACACTTCTGCAAGTGACACAAATCCCAGGCTTGCCTAAGCTTTCAGGCTCAGAAACCCCACTGATTTCTTCATAATCATAAAGCACTTCAGTCTTTATCAGCAGGGCTTTATGACTTGAGGTCTTTGCCCCAGAGAGCAGGCAGGATTTTATTTAGATGACACTAGTGCTGCAAGCTTATCTCTTGTCACTGGAAGTCTCTCCTGAGGGAAAGGAGACCATCAGCAGGATACTTCCCAAGTGAAAGCCATGAACCTGCTCCTAGATAGCTGCTTGCTTTGAAGTAAACAAACAGGTCATCCCACAAGCTGGCTTTCTTCTTGCAATTTTGAGTCACCATGTTTACATGACATCTACAAATAACTCATATTCACTTTAAATAGGCACAAGTAATTGACTGCCTAGGTAGAGTGCACTTGCCTGCTCCAAACTGATTTGCTTGGAACTGGTCCTTCACTTACCTCCCAAAAAACTCTTCCAACAGCACAAGCATTGGAGACAGCTGTTAATACCTAAAGAAGGCCAATTCCCCCTCTCAGGCTATAGTTTTGAATATAAAAGTCTTATTTCCCCTCCAAAGAAATGAATGCTAATAGTAGTAAGCCACATACAGAACATTTCCCAAAAGGCGAGAAATGTAAGTGCAGGACCTGAGTTCAGCCAGATCGCATCCTTTCTATCCAGGGCACTGCAGCAATCCTCACCTGGTACTTTCTGCTACTCATTATGCAATTACCAGATTTGAGTTTTCAAGTTCCTAAAAACTTCTGACATATGGTACAATGTTTCTCAGGCCACTAATCCTAAGTAAAAAAGCCCAAGATAAAGACATAAACTTGAAGGCCCCTCAAAGTTTCCTTTTAAAGAGGACCTGAGCATGTGGTACTCTGAAAAAACCAATCAAAAAAGGCTTCAGTGGCTTCAATAATTAGAATATTATTTTATTTATTTTGGGATTAACCCAAAGCCAGTAAATATGCAAAAACTCAAAAATGAATACACCAAACCTAAGGTCTGCTATTCTAGAAAAACAAAAAGGTAAAAAAGAATAATTTTTCCCACAGCCTGCAGTCTTAAATGCACCAGAGGATAACTAATTGTACATATACAAACATACTCAGCCCTCACAGCAATGCAGTCTGGGGACAGACTGGCTAGGGAGAAGCTTTGCAGAAAATGCCCTCAGTGTCCTGGTGGGCCATGAGTACTGCATCCAGTTTTGAAGGGAGTTCAGCAGAGGGCTCCCAGGATGCTCAGGAGGCTGGAGCATTTGCTCTGTGAGGAGAGGCTGTGAGATTGGAGTGGTTCATCCTGGTTAAAAGATGTCTTTGGGATCACTTACAGCAGCCACCAACACCTCTGGGGAGGTCACTGAGGAGTTGGAGTCAGGTTTTCCACAGCAGTGAATGGTGGGAGGACAAGAGACTAAGGGTAAAAGCTGAAAGAAGAGAGGTTCAGACAGGAGATAAGAACACCCTTTCCACTCTGGGGGACCACTGGGCAGAGGTATGGGTTGCCCAGGGAGACTGTGCTGGCTCCATCTTTGAAGGTTTCTAAGCCCTAACAGGGCACAGTCCTGAGCAGCCTAGTCTGAGCTCAGAGGTGGTCCTGCCTAAGTGGGAGGTTGTCCTGGAGACTTCTCAACCTTTCTTCCCTTCCAAATTTCCCTATAATCTTACAATCCTATATAAACAATTTTTCTACAATGTTGTTACTTACAAAGTCAGTAAGTACAAAAATATGTGGACTAATATATTTGATGCCTAACAAACAGCAGAGTATTTTTCACCTAAAGAGAATTTCAGGGTCTGGGGTCTCTACGTATTAGTTGCTTTTTGCTGTTGGAGTAGCATGTTACAGCCAAAAGGAAAGTCTAAGAAATTGCTTGACTGCTTTCTATTACAGTTTTTTGTATTCTGTGAGGGCTTTAGGGGATCAGTCAAGGTGGACCTCATTATGTCAGGCCTGTACACACTGTGCCTCAAGCAGTTTACTACCCGAACAGTGTGAACAGAAAACAAATTGAGTGTCCAGGGACCTTTGGTGGGTTGACACCAGAGCCTGGCTTTATGTCATAACTAGTCATAATGTTAGTCATTGGGACATAGGTCTTCAGAAAGCACAGGAGCAAAAGGGAGAGAAATCATCTGTTTTGTAGCTTTACTTTTCCCAGAGCCCTATATCCCCTCTCCATCACATCAAAGCAGAATACAAACCTATTGGTCAATTGATTCGGGTAGTGCAATGATAAGGAGATCTCAATCAAGGAAGCAATTTTATTGCCTTGCCCTTCTACAGCCACCAGCACTCTCTCATTCTGCCCCAAATCCACTTCTTTCTGTAATTCTGTGCCTCTCTGGAGAAAATATCCAACTGCAGGGATGCAGAAAGCAACATAAATTATTCCAACAAGCCTTTCAGATCTTACAGTCTAGGAATTTATCTAAGTCCATTTGATATGGCAGACTGAAATAAAAAAAAATTAGTATAGGAAAGAACATAACCCTCTGTGGATCGAGTCTACCTTTGTCTTCTGAAAGACAATATGATTTAATAATTTGCCTTTAAAATGGAATGTTCTTCACTGAGAAAAAAAAAAAAAAAAGCAAGACAGGGATCTTTGTGCTAGTAAGGGCCTATGAATAATAACACTATGACCTACTGGCAAAGGAGGAGTAAGGGAGGAAGGAAAACACTGGGCACTGGGACTCCCTCTTCATTGGTCATCCTAGAGCATCATGTGGCCACAGCTCCTTTTTAAAGATAACTCCTGATCTCCTGGAGCTCATACCATCCTTCTGTCCTGCCTTTCTGCTTGATCTTGTGGAGGACTTTCCTCTAGCCTGACAAAATGTGTGACCAATTTGTGGGCACCTGGAAGCTCCTTTCTAGCGAAAACTTTGAGGACTATATGAAGGAATTGGGTAAGAATCGTTATTTGGAGTTGTGTCTGGGACAGGGAAGGAATTCTGATTTTGAACTTTATTCTGTACTTGCTTTTTCTGGCTATGCTGTTTACCAAGGGGATTTTAGTCCAACTGTTTTGATCAGATGGTCTTAAACTGGAGAACTTGGCTGTTTGAATTAGTGGTGTCAAATTCCTATAATGTAGAAAAATCTTAATTCAGGAAAGCCAAGCTTATACATGCCTGCTTAGTAGTGTTATAAATGGAAGTAAAGCATGTCAATGCAGTATTTTGTGTGGATCAGCTTTTATCCTTGGACATACAAAGTTGTGTAATGCTAGAATGCAGCAAGCTTCTCTATGTCTAAAATCAACACACCTAACTTTCTTTATATTGCTACTTCACCAGGAGTCTGATTGTCATGACTATTACAGTGAGTGAAACTCTGCAGCTGCCTCCAGTGAATATTAAAAAAGAAAATTGCGTGGATTCATGCAGATATTTGCAAAAGATTTGAGGAATAACACTCCTTGAGAGGTGTAGGCTTCTTGCTTTGAATTAAAATTGGACTTTAAAAGGTTTCCACATTCTTTTAGAGAGGGAGAAGTATGGGGTAACTTGAGCAGATTGGATCAGCATGTGCTACAAAGGTGGGGATTTATTTGGAGATTAGGGGTAAAGCAGTCACTGACACTTATACAGCATTCAGGCCGCTTGCAGTGAGACTCTTACACCCTTAATCTTTACCCCAGATTTTACTCAGGACGTTACCATTGCCAGCTCTTTCTTAATCATTTCCTTTTATTCAGCCTAGCCACTGATAAACATAAAAAGTGCTTGCTTTTTTTTCTCTTGTTTGTTTTTGTGGCTTAGAAACTCTCATATATTTCTGCTTACTTGCTTTTAGATGCTGGTGGCATACAAGTCAGTGTATAATCTACCACAGTTATTTCAAACAAGTGTATGTGAAAATAACTGACATTAAAATCTTACTTCAGTCTTCAAAATATTGTTTTTACTATTCTGACAATGACAGAGCAGAGAATTTCCTTATATCATCCCACGTGGCTTGGTCTATAATCATACCAAGGTAGTGAAAGGAATACAAACGAACCTCTGCAACATAGGGTTAATTAAAAAATCAGAAAGTAGTAGAGAAATCAGCACTTAAGTCTTCTTTTTCCCCCTAACAAATAAGAGAAAGACATTGAGCAAAAATAAAACTTTCATAGTGACCTGTCTTATTTACAGGCGTAGGGTTTGCTACCAGGAAAATGGCTGGTGTGGCCAAGCCCAATGTAACTATCAGCATCAATGGTGATGTGATAACCATCAAAACAGAAAGTACCTTCAAAAATACAGAGGTCTCTTTCAAGCTGGGTGAAGAGTTTGATGAGACCACAGCAGATGACAGAAAAACAAAGGTGAGTCCAAAACCAGCACTTTCCAGATATGTCTCCCAAAAGGGGTGTGGGAGGATGGAGTTGTGATTTTGACATCCAGTGTAGAAATGCTGCCTTCAAAGGTAAGAGTGCTATGGATGCTTTATGCTTCAGTGCTGCATGGACATGGAGACAGTCTTCTCTTCAGCCCAGAGTACCCTGATGAAACAGTCACACTTTGGGTTTTTTTCCTTTGGCAGAACATCATAACCCTAGACAATGGCATACTGAACCAGGTGCAGAAGTGGGATGGAAAAGAGACTGTCATAAAGAGAAAGGTGGTGGATGGGAACCTGATGGTGGTGAGTTCATTTTTGTTACTTAATCACTGAATTCTTTGAGCGTAATTCATGTTTGACAGATGTATGACATTGGATTCAAACAAGGGGAGTGAGAGCATCTGAAAGGGCTCTGTGCACTTGGCAAGAAGTCTCTCTGAATGAGTCTGGAGTGTATATTAAAACTGAAATGCTTGAATTTATGGAATGGTATGGAGGTGCCTGTTCTCCATTCATAGCAAAACATAGTTAGGAAAGAGTTGGGAGAAAGAAACAACATTCTTGTGGGGGAAATTTGTGTATATCAGAAACTTTAAGTCCTGGACAGTTTAGAGGAAGTATTAGCAAAATCCATGTTGAGTGCATCCGCTCTGTGCTAATGCAAAATATGCCTGTTCATCTCCAGCACAGACTTAACAGCCCTCTGTGGGAACTGTATATGAATCACCAACAACTGTGCCAATAATATGATGTTATAGCAAAAAAAAGAAACCTGTATCCGTGCTCTGTTGGTTGCCTTATCTGGTCAGAGAGTATTGTCCTTGACTTGGTGCCAGTGAGGCCCACCTGCAGTCTGGGGCTTCCTCGTGCTACTCGGCAGTTTTAGGAAAGACACTTTGAAGAATCTGGGAGTGGACTAAAACTGTGTTCATAAAAGGCAGCTGAGATTCCCACATGCTAACAAAAAGTACAAATACACAAAATTCCTGAAGAGTTCTGCTCTCCCCTAGAGAAAAATAATAAGTCCATAAATTTAATATTTACATTTCTTTGGATAGAGACCAGAGGAGAACAAATAGAAACAGTTTTTAATAACAGCTTCGTTAAGAAAGAGTGAACAAACCAGAGTTTGATCTAACAGAGAAATAGATGAGGACAGAGCCTAACATGCAGAGGCTGACACCAGCAGCTGCAAGTCTGAAAGCTGTGTAGGACTCTGTGTGTGTGTTGTGCACATGTGTGAACAGGATGAGCCACAGCTGCAAAAGGTGAAAGAAAAAAAGACTAATGTCAAGCTACACAGTCCAGTCACCCTCCATGGATGTCCTAGGAGGATTCTTCAGAGGTTTTTAGGAGGAGATTAGAAATCTCCTGGGGGTTGCTGGAGCAATCCTTTGATGTTCTTTCAGTCCTATGTTTGTATTTCAGACTTCTGTTTCTGAAGTGCTCAGACTTGAGATTCACTGTTTTGGCAATTGGTTTTAGTGGAGGAGAAATGCAAATTTTTTCTTACACTGGTTCCCAATGATAAGTAATTCTCTGCCTTCTGACTAACAAACATTTAATGAAAGTTAAAAGCTGATTGAATATGCCTCTCTTTCCAGGAATGCACCATGAATAATGTTATTTGCAAAAGAGTTTATGAAAAAGCATGAAGAAGCCATCTTCACACAGGACTAATGCTTAAAGCTGGAGAAAAACAACTTAACCAAAGGAGAAAAATTCCACAAATCCACTTTAAAGAGAACTGTACTTTTTACAGATATATCCTAAAAGAGTTACACACGGCTGGTCAAATTTGTTGTGGCTATTCAATAAAATGTTCAGCTTTCTACAACCCATGCTTGTGCTGGCGTTTGTCAGAAAGGGGTTTGGGAGGGACGCAGCATGGGAAGGGGTGCTGTGCATGGGAAGCATGAGAGCCTGTACCACACTCAGTAACTGCGACCCATCTCACTGTGGAAAGAGGATCAGAGATGATTCCATGAATGGCATTTGTTGTGTGACAGTGATAGATGTAGACCTGGACACCAAAACATCCTCCAGTGAGTTCTGCATGTGGGCAACCCACTGCAAGGAGGTGGTACATAGCAAGGGGAATAACAGGGCTGCTTTTCTCCCCTTTAAGTGAAAGACATTGTTCCTGGGGTAGGGAGGAGGGAAATTACCGTGGATGCTCAGCATTGGCTTTCAATGTGAGCAGGTGTCGTGGTTTAACCCCAGCCAGCAACTAAGTACTACGCAGCCTCTCACTACTTCTCTCCCCTCCCAGTGGGGAAAAAACGTAAAACTCATGGGTTGAGATAAGGTGGTTTAAGAATTCAACTAAGATATAATAATAATAAAATGTAATAATAGTAATGAAAAGAAATATAACAAAAAGAAAGAGAAATAAAACCCAAGAAGACAAGTGATGCACAATGCAATTGCTCTCCACCCCCTGACCAATATGCAGCCAGTCCCTGAGCAGTGATCTGCAACTTACACTTATTAACTTATACTTAGCAGCAACTAAAGCATAAGCATATTACAACATTATTCTCATCCTAAATCCAAAACACAGCACTGTACCAGCTACCAGTAAAAAAATTAACTCTACCCCAGCTGAAACAAGGGCAGCAGAGAACCAGGCACCTCCTCCTCGCACAAATGCTAGCAATTTTAAACCTAAGAATCATATGAATTGCCTTAGTCTTGTCCTCTTCCACCTGAAGTGTGAAACTACTAGTTGCTGTAGCTCTCAGCTGTTATTATTTTGTTAATGTACCTTTTCTAACATCTGGTTTTGCCCTAGATGAGACAATAGGCCTTGAATTAAGAACCATAGCTTAAAAAGTACTCTCAGGCTTACTAAAAGCCTGTAAAAGTTTGCTACTAGTGCGACCTCCTTTTTCCTATATGCCTTTTCTATTGGCTCATTAGGTTGTATCATTCTTTGGAACACAAACCTCTCTAGATGCAAAGTCATTTGGACACCATGGTTTTCAGCTTTTCATTCTCAAACTACCTTCTTCTACTGCCTTTAGGCCTGGCTGCCTATTTCAAAATTTTACATTCACAGAAGCCCTGATTTCTACACCTGGGAGGACTCAAACTGAGGATAGAAAAAAAAGAGAAGTCTAGGGAAAACCTGGACAAGAAGAATCTGAAAATGTGTGCAGTAACCACAAAACAAGGAAATGAGCATATCTCAAGCTTTCTGATTAAGATCTATGAACCAAATTCCAAATATTCCTGACATTCCTGAGGTCAGCTGTCAGAGGCAGTGGTGCTGAGTCCCTACTGCCAGCAACAGAGACCTCATACCCTTGAACTTTCCTCTGTATGACTCAGACTGTTTCCAAGCTTCTGCACTATTAATACAACTGGAGAGGGAAAAAGGAAAATAAGGAGTTCTACACTCTGGATGAGCTAAGGAGTCGTTTAAGATCAGTTCCCAAAGACTTATCAGTAAATTCTGCAAACAATGATAAAAAAACATGACCAAACAGCTGCCTTGTTTTTCCCTTGGCTTCATTGGTTGTGAAATCTCATCAGCTTAGAGAAATAGGGGAAGGAAATATGCTTTAGAGTACCCTATATATACAACACTAAATCTACTTAGCACTTAACAAGAACCAAAAGTATTTACAAAAGCCAGAATAAAACTACAGTTTGGTGGCAGAAAACCTACATGAGAGAGATGATTATAAGAAGTAGCAACATTGATTTAAGCTATATATAGACATTAAAGATCAGCTTATAGTTAAATATATGCCATTATCCACAGATATGGAAATACTACATTTCAGAGGTCAAATATCCAATATGCCAATATTCGTATAGCAGTCTTTATTTTCAAGAGATCTTACATTCTTAATAAAGCTTGCAGCTACACTTGTAATCTTCACAGACTGGTTTTCCAGAGGCAGCTAATCTCTTCTGAAAGTATCACCACCCATAGCATTTCTCTCTGAAAAAGGAGGATCTCACCAAACCCCATGGGTGACATGCTTGTTGCAGCAGGCACCCTTGAATGCTGAGAGGAGACCTTTGCCCGTTCACATATTCACTCACTACTCCTTTACAGGTTTCTTGAATGACAAGAGGGAAAGGAGATTCATACCCACAGATTTTTGGCAGCTCAGAAGATGAAGCAAGGCTTATTCTGAGCTTTGACCTTTCTGTTATTTTTCTGTTTTTCTTTTAAATCTCAGTTTCCACTGGAAGGAACTTGGAGTACTTTTGCATCCAGGCTAGTCAAGCCTGGTGCGCCCCCAGCTCCGCAGTCTGCCCTAAGCTGCCACCCATTGCTTCAGTCCCAGCAGTCATGGTCTGCTCTCATGGTCTGCCCCAGCTAAGGAGACAAAAGGCTATTTTGCACCCTCCAAAGTAGCTATTGGGAAGAGGCAGACTGCTGGCCTCATGTTCAGAGCTGATTCCTCAGCTCCGTAGAGACAGTGTTAAAACATCCTTGGTGTCCTCACAGCAAGGCAGGCATTTGGCCTCTGTTCTCTGTTTTTATTTCTGTTTTCTTCATTACTCTCCTAGGAATTTAATTTAGACTCTTTTTTTGGCACTGAATTTGCCCAGATCATATTTTCTTTCCAAAAAATGACATAAATTTAGTTTCCATATTTCTTTAAATAGTCTCTTTTTCAGCTCACTATTTTAACCATTTTTTACCTTTATCTCTAGTGCAGTTTCAAAATCTCCAAGTGTATTGATTTCAAATTTTGTTTTACTTTAACCATAAGCAAAAAAAGGGAATCAAAGCTCCCTCTTATTACAGAATCACATATACTCACAATATCATATATACTTACAATCCTTGACACATTTTTTCCTTTAAACTTGAAGAACAGATTGGTTTCCACCAATATTATTTCTACTGAGAAATAATTCCCTGCTTTTCTTCTAGACTGTAAGTCCTTTAAATGAAAGTGCTGATTTTTCTTAGTGACAAAGAGATAGAGGGTAGCAATGTCAACATTGTTTGAGACTGCTTAAGACTGGGGGCTTGTCTGTACAAATAATTCTCTGTCACTTTTGTTCTTAAGGTTACTGGTACTGCAGTATAGCTGTTCTATTCTGATTGATTCACTCTTCTTTAATTTCTCTGGACCTGATTTTACAATGTCCCAATCATCTTTTATATCCCAAAGGCACCAGCCTTGTCTTATTAAAGTGCCTTTATGTGAATAAGACAATTAAACGAAAGAACAAAGAATGTATGAGGAGCACCGGTAGAATATTTTCATATTATTCCTTGAGAAATAATGGATAGTTTCATTTAGGAGGAGCTTTCTCATTTCCAGAGGCTGGATAAAAGAGCTAGCTATTCTTTACACAAAACATGATGTAATCCATCTCTGCTTTAGAAGACCTTTGTATGGTCAGCACCTTCAAAGACGACATTTATTTACATATTACAGATACAGTATCTGCTTCCTACTGTGGGGGGAAAAACCCTTTGTTTTCATTTTCAATCACTCTAGACTTTCCCTCCCTACACTGCACTATAATTAGACCTGGGAAGTTCTGCTCAACTTACCCTTGTTGATGTTATGACTGCTCAGATAAAAACATTTTGCAAATACGGCCAAAATTTGTGATATGAGACCTTATTATTTCCGTACAACCACAGTATAGTCCAAAGACTACAATATTTTCACCGATCAGGCTGTATTGTTTTCCTGTTTAAGCATGTTCCCCTTCTTTCATATGACAGCTTTCAAGACAAGATCCAGACCTTACCCTCCTTGGCCCAGCATCAGCTCCATCTCACTCTCTCTACCCTAAACACAAGAAATTTGGTGCCACAAGCTATAATCCAGTGTCCTTCCATCCTTACAATGTAGATCTGAAAAGTCCCTGTAAGTGGTCATGACCCAGAAAGTGTAATCATGCAAAAAAGACAAATGGGCAACTATTGTTCACATAAGTAAGAAGGAAGTCATCTAATCCTTTCATGTTGCAAGCAATAGCTTTTTCCAGGAGGGTGGTTTAGGAAAGGGAAGAACAAAATTACAGTTGATGTGATCTTACACTAAAGTTTCAGATAGTTTGAAGTGTCTTGAATTACAATGCTTTAAATTCCTGTCTGTCAAATATACATATGGTTTATGGATTTGTTATCTGTGTCTGGTTTCTACTAACCATAAGACAATAGTTCTAAATGTACATTACAAAAAAAAATAAAAATGAATGTTCAAACTCAAACTTTCAAACTCAGCTTTGCAGAAGAGCCCTGGGGGTGCTGGTGGACACCAAGCTGAATATGCCCTTGCAGCAAAGAAGACAAGTGATGTCCTGGGCTGCATTGGGAGCATTGCAGATTGAGGATATAATCCTTCCCCTCTTCTCAGCACTGATGAGACCACAACTGGAATGTTTGGTCCAGTTCTGGGCTCCCCAGTACAAGGAAGATGTGAACTCGGGGAGATTGTGGAGTCTCTTCATGGGAGCAGGGAAACTTGAAGAAAAATTACAATAATAAGACACATTTGAATGTAACATCTTATATGACTGCACTGTCTTAAATCTGCCCTTAACTCTATGACAGACCAATTATCCAGGTGCAGAAAGGCAAAAAGACAGCAGTACATGCTCTCCTCCCAACCCAACAAAACTGCTCACCTCTCATCAAGTGACTTTGAACTGAGAATAAGCCCTTTAATGACTTGGCCTCTGTTCATGTCAACCACCTGCCAACCACAGGAGCTGATCTCCACTAGTGCACTGATCTTCTGAACATGCCCTGTTGTGGAAGAAGGGAGGCAGCAAAGTTTGGCTGCTTCTTTTCTTTGTGATGCTGCCTGGGGTATGTTCAGGGAATAACCCACAGCTTGGGATCATTGCTCTGATGCAAAGGGAGCAAACAGTGTAATTCAGTTCTGTATTTAAATGATAAAACATACATACCCTTTCCAGGATGGATCATGAAAATAAACCAAAACCAACCCCACTATGTACAGAAGTTTCTTGACAGCTACTCCGCAAAATCCACACGGCTTCGATTTACCTGACTAGCACAGAGGTGGCAATGGTGTTAACACTCTACAGCTTCCCAAGGAAGGGAAGTGGAGAGAGAGGTGCTGAGCTCTTCTCCCTGGTATTCAGTGATAGGACACATGGAAGCAATTCAATGCTGCTCCAGAGGAGGTTTAGACTGGACATTAGGAAGCATTTCTATAGTGAGAGGGTGGTCAAACACTGGAACAGGCTTCCTAGAGAGGTGGTTGATATCCCAAGTCTGTCAGTGTTTAAGAGGCGTTTGGACAATGCCCTTAACAACATGCTTTAATTTTTGATCAGCCCTGAATTGGTCAGGCAGTTGGACTAGGTGATCATTGTAGGTCTCTTCCAACTGAAATATTCTCTTCTCTTCTCTTCTCTTCTCTTCTCTTCTCTTCTCTTCTCTTCTCTTCTCTTCTCTTCTCTTCTCTTCTCTTCTCTTCTCTTCTCTTCTCTTCTCTTCTCTTCTCTTCTCTTCTCTTCTCTTCTCTTCTCTTCTCTTCTCTTCTCTTCTCTTCTCTTCTCTTCTCTTCTCTTCTCTTCTCTTCTCTTCTCTTCTCTTCTCTTCTCTTCTCTTCTCTTCTCTTCTCTTCTCTTCTCTTCTCTTCTCTTCTCTTCTCTTCTCTTCTCTTCTCTTCTCTTCTCTTCTCTTCTCTTCTCTTCTCTTCTCTTCTCTTCTCTTCTCTTCTCTTCTCTTCTCTTCTCTTCTCTTCTCTTCTCTTCTCTTCTCTTCTCTTCTCTTCTCTTCTCTTCTCTTCTCTTCTCTTCTCTTCTCTTCTCTTCTCTTCTCTTCTCTTCTCTTCTCTTCTCTTCTCTTCTCTTCTCTTCTCTTCTCTTCTCTTCTCTTCTCTTCTCTTCTCTTCTCTTCTCTTCTCTTCTCTTCTCTTCTCTTCTCTTCTCTTCTCTTCTCTTCTCTTCTCTTCTCTTCTCTTCTCTTCTCTTCTCTTCTCTTCTCTTCTCTTCTCTTCTCTTCTCTTCTCTTCTCTTCTCTTCTCTTCTCTTCTCTTCTCTTCTCTTCTCTTCTCTTCTCTATGGTAATAACGGGAGAATGGTGTTGGAAGGATAGTCAGAGCTGGGTTTCATATGGATATAGTGCTTTTGTGCTTGGTGGCTCTGTGTTGCTGAGACCCCACCACAGTGTCCCATGAGTGCTCTGTGGATGCAGTGGTAAGCTCATATCCCCGTCCCCACTCACCCATCAGTGGCCTGATCTATTCAGTGGGGGAAGCCTAGGCAGGCGTCACCCAGAGCCTTCATACTGGCACAGCTGCCTTGGACAAGGTGCACATTGTCTTGCCCTGGCATTGCCTCTCCTATTGGCCCATCCTGAGAGCTACAGGGACTGGGCATCTTTAAAAGGAGGCCAGTGAGGTCTGAGGCAGGCACACAATTTCTCTAACTCCCACCAAGAGCTGCTGTGGCCACTGCCTCTCTCTGCAGGACCACTGCCTTGCAAAGCCTTTACCATGTGCAACCGATTTGTGGGAACCTGGAAACTCATCTCAAGTGAAAATTTTGATGACTATATGAAAGAATTGGGTGAGAAATGCTCTTTCCTTTTCTTTTTTTTGTTTAAATAAGTTTTCTTTGGGAGTGTCTCTTCTTTATCTCATGCTTTTCTCATGGATAATGCCTTCTTCCCATCCACAAAAACACTTTAATTACTTTTTGAGTATAATTTCATTTCTTTCTTTTAGTATCTAAAATGGAAAAACAGAAAAGTAGGTGCTGAATTGCTATAATAAATTTACTTCTGTATAACTGAGCTGACCTGATCTAATGTGTTTGCCTGCAATGAGAAGAATCTAAGGAGATTTTTTATACTTCTCTTGATTGCACCATTAAACTTGTGACTTGTGATAACTTACAATATATAATGGAGCTAATGTCTCATGACACTTTGGTTTCAGAGGTCTAGGTCCTATGAATGAATCTATCTGTTACTGAAGAATGCCAGGAATGTAATAAATCGGGCATTGTTTTACATTTTAATGCTGGTTTCATTCCTATATAGCAAGTGCACAGACAATCAGCTACAGCATTGCTTTTGCTATATAAACAATTCACTGAGACACAGATTCCCTTTATTTGAAATGTTAGACTCAATAACAAAAGAATTGCAGTTAATTAACCAGAGTAGCATGAAAGTCCAGCTACAGATATTTTTCTGAAGATCTGAGCAGGATTGTTTAGTGTAAAATAATTACTGCAAATAGTGTCTTACTTTACAGGCAACTTTACACCCTTTTATACAAATCTTTTCATCTGAGCTTAGCCTAGTATTAACAAAGGCAATACCAACAGCTATCCCATTTCTGCTTTTATAAAACAACAATAAATTGTCAATGACCTTCATTCTAACTTATCCCAGACCTCATCACTTGTAGGCAATGAACTGGACTGGAAAGCACTAGGCAATGTAAAAGGCTTTTGACATTGGATTTTCCCTGAAGCTCCCTGCAGCTCTTCACTTTTATACTTCAATGCTTTTTATATTTCATGCTTGTACTTTCAGTGAGATCTAGATATAAGGATCCTTTAGGGATCTAGTAGCAAACTAGGAATTGCCAATCTCCAGTATGTTTTAATGAACAAGCACCAGCATATCAGCAGTTCAGTGTCCAGTTTCTTCCACACAGCTGATTATCAAAAGTGCAGATTCTTAGATTTGTCAAGAATTTTTATTTTTAAAGGATTTTTTTGCAACCTTTTATGAGAAATAGACGTTTCCTCTGAATTTTTCTACCCATTCTATCTCTACACAGATTCATATAGATTTGTAACCACCTGTTTCTTCTTAGTTAAATGTACAGAAAGGTATACTCATGCGTATCTTTATTTCATGCTGAAGATGCACTCTATCAATTGGAGCTGCCTCAGCCTCCAAGTGCAGTACTTCCATATTCAAAGAATTAGTGTCTCATCTGAATCAGGCATTAAAATATTCAAGAAGAAGCTGTTCCTTATTCTTCCACTGAAGATTTGTGGAAGGATCCTGAGCTTCTCGCTTGGTAGAATGTAATGATAGTTTTGTTTCTGATTTCTAGGAGTGGGCTTAGCTACCCGGAAACTAGGTGGCCTGGCAAAGCCTGATGTGATCATCAGTATGAAAGGGGACATAATAACCATCAGAACTGAAAGCACCTTCAAAAATACAATGATCTCTTTCAAACTGGGCCAGCAGTTTGATGAAACAACAGCAGATGACCGGAAAGTGAAGGTAAAGGGGCTAATGATGTCTGAGTGCTCTGGACATCTCCTAGAAAAGCACAAGGAGGAGTTTTTCCTACCCCTTTAGGGCACTATGAGTTTTCCAAATTATTCAAAGAAGGCACTGAAAGAAGAAACAATATGGTGCTGAAACTAATGTTACTAAGCATGTCAGTAGCCAAGAATGCAGATCTTGCTGAACATGAAGTGAATTGCTAGTCTAATCTGCAAAGCTCAGACTGCAGTTTGAAATGTTTCTCTTGGCCTTTACAGAGTGTCATAACCTTGGAGAAAGGGGCATTGGTGCAAGTCCAGAAGTGGAATGGCAAAGAGACCACGATAAAGAGAAGACTGGTTGATGGGAAAATGGTGGTGGTAAGTTCACACTCCTCATATCCTGATAGAGGTCAGAAGGATGCAGCCTTCTGTTTGCTTCTGTCTAAAGAAACTGTTAATTTTGGCTTTCTCTCTGGCTTATGAGATAAGAGGGAGAAAAGGAGAACCAAATTTAAGAAACAAGCTGGAAGGAAGTAAATATTGTTTCATACAGCAAATTTTCTTTGAAATTATTATATTGGCAGAGCTACCATAAATTGACAGCATACTTACTGCTCTCAAGATTATTCTTAAAAGAAATGAAGTTTTCAAATAGCAGAAACCTATGAAATGCAAATAAGATTTTGCAAGGTGGGTACTGCTGTCTCTGGAATGGCTCTTTCCTTTTTCTTCATTGGAACAAAGCCCATCCACCTTAGAAAACTGGCTTTACACCTTTGCACACATCTATTCCCACTAAATCCCACCAATACACACATTTCTGTTTGCTTTTTCTGTATGAGCAAGCTGAGTGCACCAAGCAGGTGCTTGAAGTTCACTGTGTGAAAGCCAGCACCTCTGTGTTCACTCCTGGTTGCATGGTGATCTGCAGCAGGGACTGGCAGGTCCTGACAGCTCCTCTGAAACGTCTGCCGTGGTGAGGGGATGTGTCTTTCCTGGGGGGAATGCTGGCTTTCCTTCACCCCATGCTCAACCTACCTGTCTCTAGCAGCTATGTAAAAGCCGAGGGTTGGCCAGGCCAGGGACCCTAGTTGTATGGGTCACTACTAAAATTAAGATTTCACTTTTGAACAAAAGTACGTACTTTGTTCATTAAAGTTCTTTAAAGAGTGGAGACAAACTAATTTTGGAAACTTGTTTGAAACCACCAGCATTATGCCTCTACGTGCTAGCTTGTTCTGACTGCATTTTATTTTAAGCTCTTATACATTTGGAAGGGTGACTTGCTTTTGTATGTCCTCATGGCTGCATGCTGGCTTAAATTTTTTCTTCTTATTAAACCATCTTTGAAAAGCAGAGATGTAGGGCTAGTCTTCTATCACCCTCCTGCCGTCTGCTCCTTGCCTCAAACAGGTTTGTGGAGGAGGCCTTGTCATTTGCAGAATGATGAGATTTTTTTTAATGTCCCATTGTCTCAAGTGTCCTGTGGTTGTGAGTCACCAGAAGCTACTGAAGATCAGGAGAAATATTTTGTGACTCATAAATGCAAAGTTTTTTAGGCCAGAGGTCTGACTTCAGAACTACCTAGGCTACTTCTGCTTCCACAAAAAAAACCTTTGTAAAATTGAAAGTGTTCATGGGTCATGCTATAATAAACTAGGTGGGGCTGATATTTCTGTCAAGCCAGCAGTAATACCAAGGAAGGTAAATTTGTTTCTGGAAGCTGAGCCTAATTTTTGCAATCTATTTGTCATCATATGCCACTTAATTAAGTCCAAAGATGTTAAAATAGAAACCACAACATTTGCAATATAAAAATAATTTTGCTGTTTGCCCTAAAAATCATCTAAATATGTAAAGACATAAAACGTCATCTGGATTTTCACTGACTTCAGAGGTTACTGCAGCAGACACACCTGCTGTCAGCAAAAGCTTTATATTAATCTTTTCTTTTGTGCCTTAGGAATGTGCCATGAAAGGAGTTGTCTGCACTAGAGTCTATGAAAGAGTGTGAAGAAATTGCTTCTCTGCTCCAGACTGGGACTGGCTCTTAAAACTCAGCTTAGTTCAGTGACCAAAGCCTCATGAACTATGCTTCTTTATTTTCTTATTTCCTTTTATTGGGAAAATGACTACACCATAATTTGATATTTCACAGCCATAGTGTAACTAATCCAAAGTATTGTGGTGATATAATAAAAGCTTCTCAATACATTAAATAGAGTATTTGTCTCCACGTGAATGATTTAAGTTTTCTTTCTTGAATAGCACGATCTTTTCTGTTGCTCGTGTCTGTATAAATGGTCAGACTGTTTCTGAGTAAAATGGCGAAACACAACTGATCTGCCTCTGAGGGAGGGTTAACACTGCTACCTTGACATGTGTAAAAACTACTGTCTTGTGGATTCAATATTCCTTTCCTGTAAAAGATTTTATTGCTGGGTAGTTCTTATTGTCAAAATCATTTTAACCATCAAAATTTTTGAATTCCAGTATGATTTATTATTTCAGCCTTATGGTTTTACTACATCATTGTTGCATTCTCATCACAAAATGTTTATACTTCTTTCAGTACCACTTTTGATATCATAGCATTTATTTGAAAGAGAACAGCTACTGGAGGAAAAAAATATCAGAATATATTCCATATTTCTCTGCCAAAAGAGCTTTTGACCTGTGAAACAAAGGGTGGAGCAGCTATGAATGAAATCCAGAAATCTTAAGGCTAGAGGGCTTCATTTTGGAAATTGCTCAGCAACCCAGTCTTCTTCTTGCACAGCATTCAAGCATGTGCTAAACTTTAAGCACATGAAGGAGACTTTGTTGTGTAGGGTTTGCAGAAGCTAAGCTGTTCATTCCTCCCATTGCACTTACTCTGCTTTTAACTAAGGACAAACCAGATAAACCAAACATAGACTTCTGGAAATCCATTTAATCAAGAAGTACTGTAGCAGCTCATTAATTTTTGCTTTCATTAGCTATTGCTCAGAAATACCACAACACTCATGCTAACCACATGAAGTGGAGTATTTCATCCCTTGTTATTGTCTTCATGCCATCACTCAGGGCTCTCCCTGCCTTCTCTGTGGGGTTACAACAATGGAGAGAGGTATATGTGTGTGTGTGTGTTTATTTTGGCTTGTTAGGAGCTGCAGTGCTGATGTGAACCTTTGCCTACTGGTTTTACAGTCAAGGACACAAATTCTCAAGGCTAAGAGAGATCCTGAACGTCAGAATCTAAATTGGTGCAGCCAAGCAGATATTTAAGAGACAGATATCATATGTGAATGAAAAATGAAAAGGTCACCTTTCTTCTCTACCCATCACTGGAAAAACTAGAGGGTATCCAGCTTTAGATACACTTTTATGTAGATGCAGACTAACTGGAGGCATCTGCCAGAAGGCAAACAGGATGAATCCTAGAAAATATGAGCTGTGGGAGAAGGCTGTGAGATTTATGGAATGCAGTTTTAAGGAACAGTTTATCCTGATGTCTACCATACATGGAGGGATAAATTCCCCTTCTTTAGCCTTACCCTCAAAACTCACCTCTATGAGTGTCAGAGTTTCTGAGACTCCTAGTCCTCAGTGGCTGTAACAAGGAATGGAGACAGCATGAAGTCCCTTATAGCATCTTTTGCAAATGGATTGTAATCCCAAATTTTAAGTGAAGATCTTCCATCAGGTTTCCATAAGAACAGTCATAGAGCGTGAACTGTTGTTGCGCATGAGCTTCTATTTTATTCTCCTAGACTCTTAATAGAGAGCTGAAAACATATTTCTTACAACTCAGAATCTGCTATGGCCTGAAACTGACTTAGAAATCTGGATTTTTGTTCTGTAGCTTCTTTGTTCCCTCTACTTGCAGTGAAACATGTTCCCAGTGAGGCTGCCAGGAAATACAAGCTCCATATTTCCTTTGCTTTTCCTGCTGCAACCTGTAAACGCTTCTCTGAGGTGAAATGGAAAATTTTCCTCTCTGATAAAATATCAGTTTTCAACTTTTTGTTTCCTTGAGAAAAGGAAATAAACGTTCACTTTGGTACAAGCTGTTGTTTTTCCAGATCTGGAAGCAGTAACAAAAGAAAAAACAATGGACTGCTCCCCTAGTCCTGATTTATTTATTACTATCTTTTTTTTCTGTGACATTATCCATCTCTCTCCTCCTATTCTTATGGAACTTTTAACTGCCTTTATTGTTCCAGAGATCTGGGATTAAAATAATGATAGCTTTGGGGTTTTAGGTTCCCAACTAACTGCAGATATGTTATTAGGAGCCTAGTATTTGGCACTTTCACTCTATACAAAGGTCACTTTAAAATATCATGAGAGCTGGAGACTTTCCCAAACAGGAAAAGTGCAACTGAACTGATAGTGCTGAAGACAAAAACAACAGGACAGGTGGTACAAATCATCACAGAAATGGAGTGCTTTGGGATACTGATGCAATCCTTGGGATCTCCAGGAGAATTTAGGGAGAATAGGAATTGTGTATTCTCAAGGTCTTTTTTATGTCTTACTCTAAATTAGTTTTTCTTCTTTCCTATACTTTTTACATGGACCAGGTAATTAGAGAATGAACATCTAGACTAAGGTCTGATGCCTGTGTCTTGAACTGTGCTTTCACATTGACGAGCAAGTGCATTTAACACTTCCCTGGCTTGTGTATGCACTTAATCTAGAAATATCAGTAGCCTGATGCTGGCATATAAACAGCTTTATTTAAAGCAATCAATTGATCTAGTGCCCATCCCAGTTAATGAAAACTTGGCTGATTTTAGAGGGCCACACTTGCATTCTTCTCCTGTTGGCCTGCAAATACTGTTGGGTTCTGTCACACCTTGTTTTGCCTGCATCTCCTAAGGTGGTGGGGAATGCCTGCATGGAATACTTATTGTCCAGTTGCTACAGACCTCCCAACATTGCCTGCTTCTGCCCTGCCTGATGTCTCCTGGGGCAGGAGAAGCAAGCTGGCATGGCAAGAACCCTCCTCAGCCCCAGTGCTCCCACAGGGAGCATGGAAATAAAAGAAAAGCTGCATCTGGGCTCCGGATACCCTAGCTATTGCCTTGGACGGGACAGAATTTGGCAATATGTGATAGAAATTTGTGATATCACCAGCTATACTCCTGGTGATGTATAGCTAAACAAGAGATACTTTACCCCACACCCTGGTCTTTTCCATAAGAAGTGGAGCAGGGAAGAGGTGAAGCTACTGACTCTCATGCAAGGGAAACTTTGTTGCTGATGATATCTTAGGCAGTAACTCGGAACTTTTCTTGTATGTTTTAGGTAAGTTTACTTTGGGGGTAACTGTATTCCTGCAAAGTGAATTCCCACCCATCTAGGGGCCTGGCACATGACATTTGCTGCTGTTTCATACAGAAATTTTGTCATCTGTTGGGACAGTTTCACTAGACAGATGTTGTTACCTTCCCTAATTTTCATTTTGGATTAAAGATGTTCTGTTGATGTTTTGGTTACAAAAGAGCGAAGGGTTAGTGCCAAAGGAGTAATCAGTCAGAAACCAACAGGCTGCTGCCTTGAAGAAAGCGACCTCAGAAATCCTGGAATTTAGATGTAATCAAGGTCTTTGTTAGGGAGGCAATTAGAGCATATCCTTGCTATTTCAATGCAAAACGTTGTGATTGGCTGTTGGCCATTGTACTGCAGATGGGAAACACAAGAAAATGGTGTTATTTGGACTAAAGGGCACAACAACATCGGAAATAATGCAGTCCTTGAGACATTACAGAGACAGAAAGCAGTGCTAGACACTGCTCACACAGTATTTTCTGTTTATACCTTTTGAGTAACAAATCAGTATTTAAATATACTTTCCTCAAATGTTATTAAAAAAACAAAAAACAATCAGAAGGAATGCAATGATTTGGGGATTAGGAAGGGTGGGGTGTATGGATTACAGCTGGATCTGTCTTCAGTTCCTCAGTGGAGTATTAATTGAAAGTATTTACATTATTTTTCATACTATTTGCTATAATGTGATCACCAGTATTGATCAGACTGTGAGAAATGTAAGAGAGGGAAAAAGGGGTTTCTATTTGCTTCCAAGTGAACACACTCCCTTATACACTCCCTTGTGGATAAGGCTCCCTTAGAAGAGGTACCTTTGTCAGCAATGGTCAAAAACACTGCAAGAATTGATCTTGTCCTTCAAGCTTTTAAACATAGTCACACTTACAGCTATGGAAGGAGATATCTATAACAGGGCTGTGGGACATGCCAGCTAAAGCACAGCCTGTATCAAGTTTGACGGTTTAGGGTTTCTTTGGGAAATCTGTAGACATAATTACTGGAAAGGAGAGACATTTAAAGTATCTAGCTCCTGTACAATGCTTATACATGTCAACAATAATCTCATCTATCTCTCAGATCCTAGCATTATCTTCCAGAGCTGAAATCAAAAATATATATGCATGTTTTACTCAGAAGGTCTGCATATTTGACAAGAAAAAAAATCTGTGAGACAATGAAGGTGGAGCTCATAGTCACCTTACACAGAGAATCTCTTAGCAGAGGATCACAGCTTTGTGCCACCTTCTTGTGTCTTGTACCATAGAGTGTTCAGAGTTTTATCGTCTCTCTTACAAATTTGTATAGGCAAATGTATTTAAAAGGAATATTCATTCCTTCACAAACTTCTCTATTTATAAACAATGGACAAGTCAGACTACAAAATAACTTGACACTGTAAGACATAATATTTGAGGCCCCTAATTACCCAGTTAACACAAATATTTCCATTTAAGTTAACAAGAGATAAAGCAGTAAGATTATGAAAGGTTAAGTCTATAAATGTCTGTGCTTTCCAGATAGGATCTGAGACCTCTGGCCAGGAGCACAGGAACCAACAGTAGGGCTCTTCCTGACACTTCCTCTTTCTGGGGATTTTGGTGTAATCAAGAAGCATCATCACAGTTTATCTTGGCTCTGTCTTCAGTTGGGCAGAAAGCGTGTTGTGAAATAAAGAGGCTATCATTATAGACTAACCTAATTGCTTTGAAAAACTTGTGTCAAGGAAGAGAAATAATTTTAAGATTATGTTCCCTCCCATTTTTTAAAGACTAGGGGCCTACCTGAATAAGTCATTTCAAATCAACCCAATTTTCTTCTATACAGGGTGACAAGTTTTGTGGGTGGAAGAAGAGCAGTAGTAGTCACCTCTATTGACTTCTGTAAGGCTTTTAAACTAAGCTCTAAGACACGTTCATAAACATGCTGTAAATTTAGGTTAGATTAAGCTGTTGCTACAGGGGAGGAGTAAAAACTGATGCAAAAAAATACTTCACTGTTGAAGTGGGATGTATCTAGTGGACTTGTGCTGGTCCAGTCCGATTCCAGCATGTCAGTAATAACTGTGATGTTATTTACAGACTGTACAGAAATGAGAGGAAATGCAGGTGTACTGGAGGGCAGGGTTCAAATTCAAATGATCTCAACAAACTCAGGAACTAGTTCAAAACAGCCAGAGAGACATTTAAGGGGGAAAATTGCACTAGCAACATGAGCAGGAGCACGAATAGCAGATGGAGAACAAGCAAGAATCTTAAATCTGTCATTTCTGAAACACTGAAGTGCTTGTAAACTGGAAGACACTGTATCTTCTGAGATACACTCCTGGAGGAAGTGACCAGGTGACGATTAAATGTCATCTTCCTAAAGCTCTACCAGGGTCAGTGTATTGTTCTTTGAAGCAAGTTTCAGATTGTTCACAGTGAAAAGTTGAAGAATGTTCTTTTTGACTTAATTTTAACTGTACTCAAGCCAGAGTTCTTCCGTAAAATCCATATAATAGCACCAGCTCTGGATTTCCAAAGCAGGAATTGCTTATGTGTTACCTGTGAGCCTTTGAGGATAGGTGATCATAGGTTAAAGACACACGTTGGACTAAAAATATTATCAAACTCTGCATCAGCAACAGCTCTTCCATCTGAAACCAGCTTGGAAACCTCCCTGACAGCTCTTGGTGGTCAGCATAGAGGTGTCAATATGATTAATATTTTTGATGTAAGGATGTGCTATCAGAATTAGTATCTTAAAAAATAGTTAAAGTGTTAAGGAAACTGGCCAAGATTATTTCTGGCTGCTCAGACAAATTCATAGTCTCCAATTCTGTAGTCAAACAGTACTAGGTATCTACTGGGTGCTCACTGGTGGCAGAGCTCACCTAGAAGGACAGTATGGAAGATGGCAATTAGCCCAGTCAAAAATGGCATTCTGAGAGAAACCCTGCTGTGATGGAGCAAAGCTGAGTGGCTTGATACCTCTCGACCACATTCTGCACTGCTGCAGGCAGCAGTCACAGCCCTTTTGCTTCCTCCCTGT
The DNA here is from genome assembly GCA_013401335.1 of Brachypteracias leptosomus. NCBI lineage: Eukaryota > Metazoa > Chordata > Aves > Coraciiformes > Brachypteraciidae > Brachypteracias > Brachypteracias leptosomus. The sequence continues at coordinate 47,847 of VYZX01026656.1, forward strand.
GAGATCCTACCCAGTCCACCCACTCTACTTTGCCTCTTATGAACAGAGGTCTGGGATGTGCTCAGACTCAGACTGGAAGTGCAGTTTCTGCTGCCTGACTACATTCATGTTTCATCCAGGAAGGCTGGGGAGGGAGGGGTTCAGCAGGGTTCCCCCAGCAGCCTGCAGCACCTTGCTCTGGTTGAAACACTGTCTTTGAATCTATTTTGCCAAAAAAAGCCAAGACCATCAAATGAAAAAACCCTACAGAACATATAGATGGTGTGGTATTAAAACATAAGAGGATTAAAGCACATCTTTTCTCCTTTCTGCCTATAGCTCAAGCTTGTTCCTCCTGGTAACCCACACTGCTCGCAGCACACACTAGCTGTTCTCTGTCTCTTCTCCTAACTCTTCATTTTCCATAGCTATTTAAATGACTGATTTAACTTAATTTCCCATTAATGCACCTTCATCAACAGGAAGGGAAACAAAACAGACCTGTCTGTGCTTGCATGAAGATTGAATGTTTTGGTCTGGGGGGGGTCTGTGTGGCTGACCATGTGTGCAGGTGTATGCATAGCATGTGGGTGGGCATGTGTGTGTGCACATATGTCCTTTGGGGAGACAAACTCAACTTCATTGCCGACTATTCTCCCTCTCTACTCTGCCCTAGTGAGGCCACATCTGGAGTACTGTGTCCAGTTCTGGGCTCTCCAGTTCAAGAGAGACAAGGAACTATTGGAGAAAGTCCAATGGGGGGCTATGGAGATGATTAAGGGCCTGGAACATCTCTCTTATAAGGAAGGGCTGAGAGACCTGGAACTGTTTAGCCTGGAGAAGAGAAGGCTGCAAGGGGATCTTATCAATGTTCATAATCAACTGAAGGGTGGGTACCAAGAAGATGGGGCCAGTCTCTTACCCTGTGATAGGACAAGGGGCAACAGACACAAACTGGAACACCGGAAGTTGCACCTCAACATGAGGAGAAACTTCTTTACTGTGCGGGTGATGAAGCACTGGAACAGGCTGCCCAGAGAGGTTGTGGAGTCTCTTGCTCTGGAGGCTTTCAAAACCCATCTGGATGTGTTCCTGTGTAACCTGCTCTAGATGAACCTGTTTAAGCAAGGAGGTTGGACTAGATGAGCCCCAGAGATCCCTTCCAACCCCTACCATTCTGTGATTCTGTGGTTCTGTACCTGGAGCATGGAGCTGTGGCAACCTTACCTCTGTGGGGCTACTGAACTCAGCAACCCCAAACAGACATCCCTGCTCTTCATTCTGTAACTCAGCCACATCTTTCCCTCTGTTTCTATTCCTCAGTCAGGCCCTGGTTTAACAATTCATATTAACAAGTCTATTACTTGATCTGAGCCTAAGTGAATTGTTGAATTTAGCACTGCTCTCCTCTTGAATCCTGATCTTCTCAATGTAAAGTAAAGTAAACATCTCCACCTCACCTACTGTAGACATCTCCATTTAAAATAACTCCCTACATAGCCCTTGGGTAATGATAAGCACCTTTAGGAAACAGTTTAGCTGACCTACTTTCAATGTCTTTATTAGAAGATTAATAACAGCTGAGAAGCATCAGCTTTTCTTTGCTGATTGTTAAGGGATATATGTTATTGTCCAATAGGTTATGTAACAGCTCAATCAGCTGAAGGTTTAGTAGCTCTCACCACTATTCTAGCTAACAGGTCTGCAGCTGAGCTTTCTTTGGCAACAGACATCCAAGGAGCCTCCTACATTGCTGACTGTTTGCCAGTGACACAGCATGATACTCACCTGGAAAATTCAATCCATGTTCTCTAAAGAGGATCAACTCTGTTAACATGACTGAAGACCACCTATCAAGATGAGCAGAGAAGGTGACCCGCTTCCTTCCACTTGGATATGAAAGTGTGGTCCTGATCATATGCAGGCATACATTGTTAAGAGTGTTGATGTCCATTCCTCTGCTCCAGCATGATTTCTACTGCCTTGCTTCCTACTCTTTTTATGGATTTGAGGGCCTGTCCTGCTTCTTGGGCTAAGCAGTTGGGCAGTCCTGATGGCTGCTTTCCAGTTGGTTTCCTATCCTAACTCGAAAGTAGCTTCATCTGATTTGCAATTGTAGTTTTAGGAAAATGTGTGGGAATCTGGGGGGCTAAAAGGTCTTCGTCAACTAAATGGAACAATATTCTGTTGTATTGTCATAACCCAGTTTGGGCTCCCAGGAGACTCTCATGAATCTGACAAACACTCAAAATGTTGGAAGCAAAACTAACTCTGAATCTTTGTTCCTCATGTGTTTCTAAAAATACTGCAGTTTTTCTACTGCAAAATAACACAAAATAGCAACAGAAAATAGCAACAAAATTCTCAAGCTTTGTTTTTTAAATCAGGAAATTACTCGGTATGGTCCTAAGCAGTCTTCACTTTTTCTTCCCCTTCTCTTGGTAAGTCTGCAGAGAGTACTTTCAGCAGACGGAGAAAAGGCAAAACATAGAAAAGATATTGGAGTTCAACAACAGCATGTTGCTTACATCCCAGAGAACAGGGGAGCACCACCTCAGGGACTTGAACTGAGCATCTACATTATAATAACACAGTAGAACACTCAGCTCCAAAGCCAGAGAATGGAAATGTGACCAGGGTCACTCCCAGGTGTGGTGCAAGGATGTACCACAGCCAAGAGGAAGAGAACTCTTTTTTCAGTAGCAGAAAATTCCCCAAGCACCATCTGGATTTGAATAGAAGCACTCCTTAAAGGAAATAACTTATAAACGGTGACACTATCCTTTGTAATTTACATGCCTTTCTATATACATTCTTTTCATAACACACACACACAGGGTTGATGTGCTCCTACTGCTTACAAACCTATTCATAGGCTATAGTTCTTTTAATCTTGCAAATTTATGAGAAGTTGCAAGGAAGACAGAATATGGGCAAAAGACAGAAAAACTGAGCATCTAAATGTGAGATAGGAAGAGGGGATAAGTTTGCTTTCCCTTATTTAACCCAAGCAATCCATTAGCTTAAAATGCAATAATTAGTGTGATTGACTCCTCTGCAGTGTTTTATGGGGAAGAGGCGAATCTGAAGGCATAGCAAGAGTACATCACTTCACTTCTTTAGCCTTTCCTTCTGATGCTTCTGTATGACATCTGCCTGGTCTCTGGTTTTACCCTCATAAAAGTGAGGTCAGTAAGAGTCTGTGGAAAAGTCAAAAGACTCAATGGAATTTATTGTTAGTTGTTAATAACCTACAATATTCATTGAAACAAACGTTTTTCTTATTTATATTAGTCCATAGATTGTATCATCGCTTCTGAAGCTTCATCTACAACTTCTATAGGACAGGTGCTTTTCTCTATTAAATTCAATATGGTTTTTTTCTAAATACATTCATATTTGCTCTCCTGGATGTGACTAGCACCTCCACTAATAAGAAATAAATACAGGATGATAATTTAAAAGAACATTCCTGAAAAGGGTGCTTTATCTGACAGGGTTATCTTGTTTGCTTTCAATATGAAAGCAGAACCAGTTGTTATCAGATCTTCTGGATAAAAGTGAATGATATTTGTAATCTAACTGCAACAATACAATGAAGCCAGGGCTAACACCCTTTGTGTTAGCTGCTACTAACATAGAGAACAATTTCTGCTCCAAGGAGCTTATGATACAAGGAGCTGGACTATTACACATGCCACTAAGAATACAGATTTACTGCTGTATAGCAGCTAAATAGTAATAGAGAAAAAGCAAAACTGAGTTGATCCTTTTGGATTCACTTGTATCTGAGAGAGATTCTGAAGTAAATACAAGCACTTTCCACAGGCTGGAGAAAATTAATGTTTGCACAGAGGTCAGGTTGCACACTTCCCTTTGCAAAACGGATTCCATGCATGTTATCAGAACTTATTTCCATTGGAGTTTATGTTCACTCCCTGGCTAGCACAACCATACTACAGTATCTAAGTTGGTGAATATCCAAAAATGTAATAAGCAATCACTGGTAGCTGCTAATCACAGAACTTGGGAAGTGATGCTCGTTTTGAAAAAAACAGACTGTAGATTTGAAAGACAATCTGTCCCTCCCTCCCACCCCTCTAACATCAGCACAGCATTTGTTGTTCCGTCATCTTCTCAAGCAAATCTAATCTGAGTTTGTGCATCCACAGCAAGGTAAACTACTTTTTACTATGTCATTTTGAAACTGAAGACTCACCAAGGACAGCCTAGCCACATTCATACAGATGGAAACTAGAACAGGATGATTTGGCCACCACAGGTGAATGGTAGCTGTGGCAGACAGGTGAAAGGAGCCATGTGTCAAGATGTAGAGGGAAAAATAATTTTTTTTCTGTCATTTTGTAAAGAACCCATGGACAGAGTATCTTGCACTGAGCTTGTTTGCAATTTGAACATACAGAAAGCGCATTACTTTTCTTTTTCACCTCAGTCAGCATGGCAATCTGTCCCCCAAGAAAGGAAATAACTCTTAACCACATAAAAAAATTGACATTGATTTCAAAATGAAGGAATAAGAGTCTCTCCACGAAAAGAAAACAACATTTTCTATTTTTCCACTGTTAACCCAAACAAAAGGACGTGTTCTGATGTCTGACTCTGTATGTTCTGGGCCACCTCAGACAACATTGGTCTTCAGTGTGGTCATTGAGCATACATAGTCACCTGTAACAAAGAATAGCAGGAAATCCAGCCCTCGGGCAACAGAAAGCTCCAACACACAAGATTCAAGACATGCCTTATTTATTTCCATATCAAGCATGATACTCAAGATGGATGAATGATGGAACAGTAATTCTATGTAATGTTTATAGCCAGGAAATAAAAACTATTTATAAAATCTAAATAAAACCACTTATTTTTGTCCAACATTAAAAGTCTCTGTAAAAAAAATGGTAAAATATGTCATATTGTTTTTGTCCTGTGTATGTTCTCCAATCAGAAAAAATAAAGTAATGATGACTAATATTACACCATTTGTTAGAAAATAGTACTGTTTAAAATAAAAACAGTCAGGAGAATAAATAATTTTAAAATATTCTCTATGAAAAAGAAAAGACAGAAAAAAATTCTTGCAAAAATCCCAGTTACGCTCAGCACTGGTTTCACATTTTCCAGTATATGTCACCTTAGAGTTCCATGCCAGAGTCTCTTCTCTGTCCAGGTAAGGTCTCTAAGCCCTTTCCGTGCTTGTGCACTGCATTACTGGCTGGAGGTTACTCCTAGTCTCAGATTTCCCTCTCACAGACTCTGCAGGTGACAAGTTTGGGTGTCTTGGGCTAAGGATTTCAGGGATTTCGCTTGGACAGGGCTCAGTGTTTCATGTAGTAACTTTTTGTGAATTTTCTCATATAACTCTCAGGTAGCTGTTAAAAATATGATCCAACAACTCTGATGGCTTCCTCTGTATATAGATTTGTCCTCCATTGGTGGACATGGAGCTGCCACTTGCCGTTTCTAGTAGCCAACAGCACTAGTGGTAACTTGACAAAGCCTCTGCATAGCTCCACCTTTTCCAATTACAGAGTATTTTCCTCCTCTTTACACACAAATAAGCTAGTGCATAGACAGTCTTCACTCATACCCAGCTTTTTTCTAAAAGCTTCATTTGCTAGTTTGCTTTTGGCTGTTTTCTTACCACCTTGTTTTGCTATGCCTACCGGATTTTTTAAAAACTATTTTAAAAAACTTCTGAGACAACATGTTGGAGGAAACTCTAATATTGTTCTCCACCCAGATGTTTTAACACAGTTAGCTGCCTTTTATGTAGTACAGAGACAGAATTAGTTAACTACAGATGTGATGCCACCAGAGAGGAAGGGAGATTTCCTAAAGTGAGGATCTACCACCTGTTGCATGCCATTGCACAGGAATTCTGTCTCTCAGAAATGTTTAACTAGTCCTTGCCATTTCATTGTCATCAACCTCCAACATGTGGAACTTAACCCTGATATTGTCCAAAACCACAGTACCTAGGACCTCTTTATTTTTGCCTTCTGGTCCTCACATTGCCAGTGATCACATTTTCAAGCTACCTCTGCTAATAGTTTACTGGCTATTTTGTTTTGTGGTTTTTTTAATGAAGCTGAAGCTCTCAGATGTTAACACTACTCCAGGGAAGACAGTTTTAAGAACAGAGAAGCAAACTAATAAACATGGTTAAATTGAATTTAAAAAAAAAAATGTGCAAAGAAAGCTGATTGATTCCACAAACATAAAAGCCAAACAAAAAATACTTATATATATATTTAACTAGAGGGTCGTGTGATAGCATTGAAGGTCCACATGAGTCCCACTGAACTGGAAGTTCTATTGAAAACAAAAAAAAGGAGAAGATAGTGTCTACCTTTAAAGTTAAGGTTTTATCTATTATTTCTAGCCAGGTCTTCCCCAGGCTCCTGATTCCCCAATGTATTTAAAGATCAAGTATGCCTACCAGGTAAAGCAAATGTAGGGGAATTCTTTCTCTGTTTTTCTATTTACTGTGTGTGTTTGTGTATTTTGCAACAGTATGCATTGAAATGTCCAGCATTATGATTAGCACCTCCCTGCGTCTTCACTGTTACCCTTTCAAATACTTGAGTCTGTGAACAGAAGGTCACAAATCATGTAAATTAACCTCAACTTGATTCATGTGCTAATGCAAACCACCATGTTAAATATTGCATCTTCACATACCCATTATTTTCTAGCTGATTCTCTAGGAAAGCTCTGAGCTAGTTTGCACTCTCCAGTATAACATATGCTTGAGAGATAGTATTGGGTGCAATAAGAAAAAAAACATTTTGGCAGAAAATAAATCACAGATTATGAAATTCATTCCCTATCCAACGAGAACAGTGTCACGCAAGATTAGGCAAAGTAACTGCCTGTATAAAATGCTGGTTCTTAACTTGTATGTGAGAGGAAAATAGTAAACCAGTGATCTTACAAAGTCATGCACTTTTCTTGGTATTTTAAATATGTATTAAATAATCATGTGAATGTTTCAGTGCCCAGGATTAAGGTTTATGTTAAAAAGTCACATGCATCCTAAGCCAGGGACCTCTGTTGATCATATGTATTCTTGTTTTTTTAAAGCTGTTTTGGGGAAGATGCATTTAACTGAACATGACTTACAAAGCCTTTGAAGTTAATAAACTGTATTACAGCAGATTTCTGTTGAATTTGTTTTGGTATCTGTTTAGAAAAAACTATATTCATTAAGAATTAGTGCTTTCCAACACTAATGACTCATTACCATGCAGAAAACTTGGCATGGTGCTGAGAAATGGGAGAATTTGTAGCATTCTGAGGAAGTTTATAGCTCAGTATTCCACAGTTACTACCTGTAATGAGACAGGTGGACACTCTAAGGACCTGACAATCAAATAACATCTAAAACACTTGCTTTTCAGCCTCTGCTCAGAAGGTACCTGGAATTTCTAACAGTATTTGCTGTCTTGTGATGTACTGTCCATTTTCCACTCTGCCAGTTGCAATACAGACATACAGAAAACCTGTACTGTGAAATAGATAGTTCAGCGGGAGGAAGTGGTAGTATTTTGTTTATATATTCTTAAAAGTTTGAAACTACATGTGTGGCCTAAAAACCGACGTTAATACATAGCTTTATTTTCTTCTTCCACGTCTTCCGTCATTGAGTAGTTGTCAAGGGCAGAAGGACACTGAACTTCTAAAAAGAAATGTTTGGTAGGTGAGCATGAAGAAATGCATAGATTGACAAATAATTAAAAGAACAAAACCCAGAAGGTCAATTTTTAATGCTACCTCCCTCATGCATCTATAATACTCTATGACAACTCTGAGGGGTTTTTTCAGCTTAAAAAACACATTCTGAGTCATCACTCTCACTGACTGTGTGTCACTGCTATTCTTAGTCATTCATGCGACAGCCTGCCTTAGGGTGGATACAGCACAGAGTGGGACAAATTTCCCCGTATATTTTTTCTTCGAGCATAAGTCATCCTTGGTCTATTATCAGGATACATATGCCTAATGCCTAATGAGACGTCTAATCCCTGTGGGCCACCCCTGGAAAGACATAGCAGATAATGCAAAGCCTGGGCCTGGAGTAAATGGTACAGGAAGTAGAAAATGGCCCTGAGCTCACTCTGCTTCTGCATAGACCTCCCGAGAGCTGCTGATGAGAACAAGACAGCTGGGCTTTATTCCAGCTGGAAGGCTAGAAGTGCAAAGTCTACAGCTTACTTTCTGTGTCTTGAGTCATCTAGGCTTTATTAAGAGAGGAATGTATAGGTTATCCATATGGTGTTTTAAAATGTTAACAAGAATGGTTATTAGTTGCTAAGTCAAATCCTCAGAAGTTAAGAGATGTCCTTGTAGAAAGAGTTCCTCCATTTAGTACATAGAGACTTTCAGCTGCATTATTGTTCTTTTTCTGGGTGGGTTTCTGGCACAGCCTATAATCAATATCTACAAGAGCAATGGCACAGACATCTCCCAGCTGTGCTCAATGTGCACCTTGCAGCAGGAAAGTTGTTTTCTTTTCTGTGAATCTAAAGGGAGGGCACAACACAAGCATTGCTTTTCACAAATTGTAAGAAGAAGAAAGTGATCTGGGGCAGTGAGATCTCCAACCTGCAAGAAAGCACTGTGATCTGATGATTAAAACTATAACCACAGGTACAGAGCTACATGCACAGGCTCAGCACAGCTTCTCTGAACACTTCCATTGCTGAAGTTGGAATGGGTGTCCTAAAGCCAGATCTCACCAGACTGACCTTGAAAAGCCATTTTCCTGTCCTGCTTGTGTCAGGACATGAGACCATGGTCAGAGAAAACTGTAGGGAAATTCCCCAAAACAGTAGCACCAGACTGGCATTGGGAGAAAGGTGGTTAGAGCACCTGCTTTCCTAACAGATACATTTCCACAGGCCAAGTAGTACTTTGCAGAAGAGGATCATTTTCACTCTTTCTCTCAGATATCACTTCTCCCAAAATGTGTAACAGATTTGACTTTTGTGGTGCTAAGAGGTCTGAAATCCATGCATACACATGTGTTTTCAGTACCTTTCCTCTTCAGAGTTGATAACTCCAGCTTAAAAAAAAAACATGGCAGCATAGGAAAAGTGAAATATCTGCTTTGTTTTGTTATGGCTGTCAAGGGACTGGTAGTCAGGACACCTCCTTTTAAAATTAGAGAGCCCTGAGTCATCACTTTATGCTTCATACGCATGCCCACAAGGTCACAGTCTCATCTTTTCTCTAGTTCCTAGGAAGCTCTGCACTTCTATGTACTCAGATGATGCCAAAAATGCCACCTAAGGAAGCTATGCTTTCCTGGAGACCATGAAGCACCTCTAAAGTTAGAAGACAGTGGCACTGGCTTTATTTGGTAAATGCCAACATCCGAACCCATCTTCCTAAAGAAACCTGTAAATCTTCTCCTCCATCCTAAAGTGAAGTAGTGAAACCAATGTGCATGCAGTTAGGAGATACCCAGTAATGTTTCATATCTATGGTGTTGGGTATTAAATCCCCATCCTGTTTAAACCTGTGTTAATAAATCTTCATAAACAGAAATTCATCTCTACTTGTGTTACACTTTCATGGTCTTCCATAAAGACTAGTCTGAATAAGTAGAAATGACTCTCTACGTCTGATACTGATGGCAGTGTGCTTGTACAGACTAGTTTTGACAAGTCTGAGTTGCAAAGCAGGAATTACTGCGATCACAAAGGATGCCATGTCTTTGTTAGGAAACTCAATTACTATTTTATACTTAAGTTCAAGTGATATCTCAGCTTGAAAAAGGTACTTCTCATCTCCCATCCTAACCTCATCTGGAGTGTTTTGAAACAATTTCACATTTTGAAGCACAGGAAAATGCTCTAAGTTTCTGCGCCTCTCCATGAGCCACCTGGGAGCACTTCACACAGAGGTACCTCACATTGCATAGCTGGCTACCCACTCCTACCACAGGCCTTGCACTGGTCCTTCCCACAGCTGCAGGACCAGCTTCTGTGACCAGAAACACTGAGCACTGGAACAGGCTGCCCAGAAGGGTTGTGGAGTCTCCTTCTCTGGAGACATTCAAAACCTGCCTGGACATGTTCCTATGTGACCTGCTGTAGGTGGTCCTGCTCTGTCAGTCGTGTTGGACTAGATGATCTTTCAAGGTCCCTTCCAACCCTTAACATTCTGTGATTCTGTGATCCCATACTCCCTAGGCCCAAGCTCGGTGACCCCACAGTCCTAGAGACTGCAACCAGCTCAGACCTATTTAATGACATATTGCAAGCTCTCGTGTCCACCACAAACCCAGGACACTGCTGATTGGCACCTCGGATAGGGAAAGGCAATGAAGCCCGAAGCAAAGATGATGGGGTATTTTGCTTTGCTTTTCCAGGCTACATTTTGCACAGAGTGGGGTGCAAGCAAGAGCTCTGGAAAGCAAAGGAAGCCAACAAGCTCACCACCCGCTCTCTCAGGACTGCTCTCTGGGCTGGATGTTAAAGGTGGACGTTTTCATAGAAACCCTCAGTAAGTGGAGCCAGGACTCAAAGCCATTTCCTGAGTGGTTTGACAGCTTGTTTTATCAGGGCATGATGCCTTTTTCCCTCCCATTACAAGGATTCGGATTTGAAGGAGCAAGCTTAGTGCTTTGCCCCAGGGAAGCTGTCATCAGTGCCAAGCACGGGCTTCCTGGACAGTGACGTTTTTGTTTTCTTGGTAAATACTCTCCATTATACCCATATGTAGTTAATTAGAAGCTGTTCAGATATTGTAAAAATACAACAAAATACAACAAAAATTACCTATAAACACATAACAGCAAACAGCCTGGTTGGAAGACCATTGAAGTCAATGGGAAGACTCCTGCTGTCCTCCGTGGGCTTTGGATCAGTCCCAAAGGCTGTTTGGTCTTAGATAAGGAGAAGTTTGTGTCAGGATTATGATACCTAATCTGTGTAGCACTCAGGATTACTTAAACAATTAGTTCTCCATGAATTATCCCAAATTATCTTCCTTGGTAGCTAGGATTCAATATTATACCTTACAATCTTAAGCTCTGAAACAGTGAATCATTTCAGCATGTGCCTAACCTTGAAAATGCAATTAGTATGCTGGACTTTGGGCCCTTGTTTCTTTTTTTTCAGAGTACAGGAAGGATTTATAATGCTCTTGCCACTGTAAACTGTGATTTTCACTGATATGATGTTAATTAAAACATAACCTGTCATTATCATGTAAGCTCATGGTAGATACCACATTTTCAGTGACAATGTACTCATATTTGTCCTACTACTTGAAAAATACCACAACTAATTATATCATTTTTGAGAACAAGGGAAAGGAAGGATGGAGAAAATGTTAAACAAACCAACATAACATTTAAAGCAGTGGCTGCCATTTCATTAATAGTCAGTAAAAAATGGTATAAAGTTCCTATTGAGAACATTTCTTATTCTCTGACATCGAATTTGTCTGTTTATGAAGCTATTTCTGTTTTTACTGACTCTGATGGTACTAGAATGACAACAGAGCTTAAGGGACTGGGTACAAAATGGGAAGTTCTCTAACAAAGGAGGGAAACAATTTCCTGGGCTACCAATACCCACCAGGCTAAGAATGTAGTTGGTGGTGTAATATTTTTTGGGCAGCTTCCAAACAATGCTGTGTTGTAGGAAGGAAGTTATAATGCAGTTGTGTCTCAGTCTCACATAGACTGCTAGGTCAAACAAAGCCTAGAGTGATTTGTAATTCACTTGCTGCGCCACTGCCTACTGCAGCTAGTTTGTGAAGCAGGCTATTGTGGGCAAAAAGGGGAAACAAAAAGCATTTGATCTTCGCAGCTCTCATGAGACAGCTTTGAATTTATTACAACTTTTTTTTTTTTTTCCCAGGCAGCAAAGGAAAGATTAATATCTGATTATAGATCAGCACTTTCACAAATGCTGAACAGCAAATGCTCTCTGTCATTGCTTACTAAGGATGTGAAAAGAAATTATTCAAATCATTTAGAAATTGCTTGACAGCACTTTTGAGGTAAAGATGCATTACAGTAAATCTGTGTCTAAGCATTGTTTGCCTAGAGATAAGATGAGAACTGCTGTACTGGATCAGATTGAAAGTGTAGTTAGGACCTGATCTCTAGCAGTGGCTACTTGTGCATGCAGAGGAAAGCACACAAGAGTAAGCAGGGCATGTACCAGGTGGCCCTTTCCCTCATACATCTTCCCAGCCTTCAGGTATCGTCAGATGAGGCACTGCTGGAGCTGGAGCTCACATGCATGTTCTTAAATCGAAAAGTTTGGATGCTTCCCTCCCCAAATTAATCTAGCTGCTTTTTGAATTGTTTTATACATCTGGCCTCCTCACCCTTCTAGATTCACAAATTCCACCATATGGCAAATGTTAGTGGCGGCATGAAAATCATGATCATTTGCTTCTTTTTCACTGCTTGCCTGCTAGCTTCCTGAAGTTCTTGAATACTGCAAAAGGGGAAGGGAGGAAAACACCCATTCCCACTTCATCTTCCCCAGACTACAGATGACTTTTTATGTCTGTATCACATCTGACCTTGGTTATTTTTTTACAATCTAAGGACAGGTAGTAGCTTGAAAGATCAAATAATTAATCAATCTTTCTATACCTCATTTTATCAATCTGTAAAATGGGGGTTCTTATGTTAGGTTAATTTCTAACATTTTGTCCTCCCCTCCACCCTAAAGTCCAGGAAAGCTCACCTAACAGAACTATTTTAGCTCTTCCTGACATTTTAGTAAACTTCCTGATATTACAAAGTTAATAGAGACTACGGGACTCTCAAATGCACTGATTGCAGCAGTGTTGTACAGCAAATGCTCCCATTAACTCAGTTTTCATGCAACAAGCTTGATAAATACAATCAAGAAGAAATGAAAACCTGTACTGAAGGAAGAGTTCACCTTGTGTTCTTCATTAAAGTAGTGGTAAAAACTGCACACAGATCACTCAATTACTTTTTTCAACTTGTATATCTGCAAAGCAGAAAGCATGCTAGGTCAGAAATGCCTGAGGTAGATGTAAAAATACCGGCCATGTGCAAAAAAAGGAATGAGAATGGCCACTGCTAAACTTTGTGAGCTAATTACCAGGAATGTGATCCTGTCTTCTTGAACCAAAGACAAAATTCCTAGTTAAATTCCAAGGATAGTGGATGAACCTTAATGGGAAAACCATCTTTAAAAGGTAGGGGAGAGGGGTGGAGCAGCTTTTTGAATATCTTATTTCAAAATCCTTATGGACTTTAGCAAAACCATTTTCATTTCTGAAATTCTACTTCCACGCAAGCACCTTCTCTAATATGCTACCAGACTGCCTATCCAGGCTGGCTAAAATAAGCTTCCCCTTCCCCCACCCCCGCTGCCTCCAGAACAAGGAGATGTGAAATAAAATCAGGAAAATTTGCATTTGCTTTTTAATGAAAAGGGCACAAGTACCTTAGAAAACAATTTCGAAAGTTACCCTTCAAGGAACTTCTAACTAATACAACTTGTTTGTTCTATTTCTTTAAAATCATAAAAATGCATCAAATGGCCTTGCCTCTAACTTCAGTGAAGTGCAGACTGGCGGTAATTGTTAGAAAATTACATGATTACCATTCAGGGCTAAAACATGTACAGCAACAAAGGGAATCCCTGCCCAAAGCTGTAGGGAGGCACTTGACTTTTGACAGAAGAACACAAGGCCATTAAGCCTGCTCACAGTTTCCCAGTGCTGAGATCAGGCTACCTGGGAAATCTTTCAAGTCATGGTGATACTGAGCATTCTTGTATCTGAAACCAGTTGTTTCAGTGCCTCTGCCTCATATCAAATTCCCTTGTAAAATTTGTGACTGATGTAATCTAATTTATTTGCTCCTCAGATTGGTATTTTGGCATATCACTGAAAGACTTTGTTATGGCACTAAATATGAGTCCCCATGCTCTTGCTTTCGAAAATTGTTTGAGAGCAAAATAAGGATTCTTTTGCAGAAGTTTAATTTCCCATCAGACGTATTGCCCCGTCTTTAGCATTTCCTGAAGAACACTGGAAGAAAAGCACCATCTGAGTAGAGTTCATGGATCTGGGTCCAATAACTTCACAAACCAGAAGCACCCTTTGAGAGCATTCAGACTCTCCCTACTCCTCTGGCACCATGTATCAGAAAAGATTGCTCATTAGCCTAACAAAACATGACAATGTCTTTATTCCTAACATATGAAACAAACTGGTCCGACGTGCATTACGGTGATTTAAAGCAATCTTTAGCCATCTTATCAGTCAAATGTTTAATCGCCTAGTTGTTTTTTTAAACAGTCGTGACTACTAGTGGTTTGGACACAATTTTTCACAATAAAAACTGCTCCAGATATCAGTCCACTAATTACTCATTGAACTATGAACAACAGTTTTGTGAGACACATACTCTTTGTGAACTGAAAACTATCAGAGTATTTTTCTTTTTTTTTTCTTACTTGTTGGTTCCTTCTGCTGATAAATGAAGCCAAGTTGAATCTCAGTTGTCTGTACTCATAGGTGTGATATTTGTGAACAGGAGCACTGTAGCACTGTTTTAATATGTACTAACAGATAAAAGAGGCCAGCAATTGCTCTCTGGCAGTGAGGCAGCTGATATGGGCCAGCCATGCAAAGACTTCAGCACCCCTGTTCCCCTGAAGTGGGGGACCCCATTCAACACGCTAAGTGGGAATTGCTCACGGCCCATGCGACCCCCACAATGTGAAAAGTGCCATCTAGACTGGGACAACACCATGACTGACAGCACAGACCATCCTATGAGAGGGCTTGGGCCTGTGCTCTAGCCCTATTTCATTTGCCCCGATATTGCATAAATGCAGATTTTCAAGACAGTGTGATTTGAATGCACATCACTTCTGTTAAAAAAATTACACTTTTTCCCCTCTTTTTTTGTTGTCTGCAAGAACAAAAAAATAGGCGCATGTTGAATGTTGCAAGAAGTGCACCCCTCTTCTGCTTATGCACAGCTGCAGCAGCATCACTGCTCTCCCAGTACCTGCCAGGAGTGTGATCTTTAAGGTCGCTCTCAACCCTGACAATTCTATGATCCTGTAGGAGCATCTATGGCTGGATGGAGAGAAGCATTTGCCAAGTTGCACACACCGTGCTCCCTGACATGCTGAGGTTGCTCCCCAGGCATGTCCTACCTGGGCAGTTGTGGACCTGCTGCTCCTTGAGCATGCACAGGAGTTAAAGCTGCCAGCAGTTCTGCTTTGAAGTTTCCTCCTAGCCACAGCATTTGTGGATTTAACTCTTAAGGAGTTTGGGGTTATAATCATCTGGATGAGAATCCTCGATGGCTTTGAAAGATTGAATTAAATATGCCACGCAATAAAAACACATGCATAAGAAGTTCTTTGGGTTTGGCACCACGCATGGGACTAGAGTCTAATTAGGTTTTTATTGCTAGCAACATCTGATTATAACTCTGTCTTGATTTTATGATGGCTGTTTCGCAAGATCTCTTTGTATTAGCTAATGCAGGGATGTCTATACCACAAAATAGGGCTTGATGCACAAAACATCAAAGCAGTGCTGACCAAAACCAGAATTTATGCACAGGCATTCAAAAGGTAGATTTTGATTCAAAGGACACTAATGAGCACATATAGCTGTGATTCACTTGTGTCCACTGATGTTAACAGGCTGTGAAGTCTAACGATCAAAGAAGCTTTTGGGTCAACTTGAAAGCTCCAATACTGTATCCAAGGAGAGCACTGAGCCCAGTCTTGTGGTCAGGCGAACTAATCAATTTCTGAACTTTTCACTGGGAATAATAGCATTTGGACCTTATGTTACCTGGTGTTGCCTGGGTTCTGGGTGAGAATGACTTGAAATCATTGAAAAGGTTTTAAAAGTGAAGCAGGAGAACATGGGCTCTCACAAAACTCACACAGGACCAGGTATGCATCAACAAACAGGGAATTTTCTTTCAGGGCAAATATTTTCTGCACAGACAATCCCCTCAGACAAATTTCTTTTTTCCAATATCATGGAAATTAAGTTACAGGTTTCGGCCACACATAACAAAATATTTTTCAGTGTTTTTGTGTCATTTCAAGTAATCTAACTTTACAGAGAGCAGCAATTATGGCAGTGCATGCTTGACAGTCAATTCCTGCTGGGCACAGATTTGCATTCAGCCCAGGGTTTTTGGCTTCTTACTGATAACCAGAAGACTGGTAGTGTTTGTCAAATACACCTTGGACTTAGGTTGCCATTGAAAATGAGTAAAAATAGAGGCATACATTCAAAGCAAGGTAAAGTTTCATGATCCATAAAAAAGAAGCAGATGCCTATTTTCACTTATTTATCTCTGAAAAAATATTAAGCGACAAAAGAATAATGACAGTTTTCAATCTGGTATCATAGCAAAAGAATCATGGATTGGGAACTCTTTCTGAATTGTGTCACCTGTGATTTCGTGTTAGTGCTGCTTTTATTGCTTTTCAGCTGGCACCTGCTAGATGAGTTTTTAATATCTACAATTTGGCCACTGTATTTTAAGAAGATTAAAAATTTAAATTTAATCTTTTATTTCAAAATGATTAATCTTTTGGTAACAGCTTTTGTTTCATGTGACAAGGTGGTTGTGATTTCTTGATGGAAGCAGTTAATGGTCAAGCTTTTCAGATCACACCAATCAATTTAACTACACTGAACTAATTCAGTCTAGCCATAAGTATTTATTAGAGCCTTGTGATCATCTACAAGAAGTCGAGATGCATAAATACCACCAAAAAAAAAGACAAAATATTGTTTTGGAATCCATTTATTTGGAAACAGTGGCTTTCTGGGAGTGTTTTCCTACCTTTTGTTAAACTACATAGCTTAAACTGCTTTATCGTGCACAGACTGGTCTCTCATAATTTTAGTTTTTAATTTAAAAAATGCACAGCACAAACTCTTCTGATCAGCTCTAATGCTGAAATACAAAAGCCAAAGGGGAGTGAGGGCATATAATGAGAGTATTTGGAAAATATTTCAAACATTTCTATTAGAGCTTTATTTGTGATTCATGTATTAAAACAGCATAGACTTACACAAATATTGTGAATGCTCCCCAGAGACCAATTTCTTCCTGGATTCTTTTAATCTATTGTATTCTTAATCTTCAAGCAGTGTAAAGATCATGAGGAATGTGCTTTACTTTCATGTGCTTATATTTTTTCTCCATTTGAATACAAACATTGTAGTTACATGGGTATTTCACAATGCAAAATATTCTTTTGTAGACCAGTGAAAAAGAGCCAGAGGGCTGACAATGTAAAATACGGTTAAGTTAGCTGAACCTTCGCGTTATAAATTGATATGTCACACAAAAGGCTGGCCAGTTTGCAAGCTTTACATGTGTTTTCTAAAAGGTGAAGACTGCCATTAATATTTAAATTAGCGGGAAGGTGAAAAGCTAAAAGCATTGACTTTTTCATTTATAAGATCTGACTCATTTTGCAACAAAAATCTATCATGACTATCTTTGAGAATGACTTAATTTTTTTCCTGTGGACTCAAACCCTCATATTTCTTGAAGAACACTTTATTAAGTACTAGTTTTAAGCACACTGGAATTCTTACCAGTCAGAGCTGGGCACTTGGATCACTTCGGGTATCAAAGTCTTTAATTTGTGCCTTAAGAGGTGAACAGCATCTGCTGTAAGAGATATATTTTTTCACAGATGCCCCTCAAGGAATAAATTTATATAGATACAGAAATGTGTGTTTTTTCTGGGACAGACAAGGTCAAAATCTGTGCTGACATCAGAATAGAGGTTGGATCTTTGCAAGTGTCTTTTGTTTCAAAGGGAGTCCATCTCACAACTTGGAAACCAAGCATGAGAATGACTCTTCTTGTCTAAATTAACAAAGGGCTACAGTCTTGTCCTAAGGGCAAATGATAAACTGTAGCTGTTGTCTTCATTTCAGAGCTTTTTCCTTTTTTTACTTATTTGTAGAATTTAATAGTTATTTTCTTGACTTTAAAATTAGTCAGAATCATACTTTTAAAGATCTTTAGGGATTTCCTTTTAAATCAGAAATCTTAATTTTTACTGCATTAATTTTTAAACATATCTTTTCTTTCTGCTTTATTCTTCTTAGTAGTGTTCCTCTCCAGCCCTTCTACAAATGGGTTTTGCTACTACACAGTTATTGAGCTCCTTCTAGTGAGTTCCTTCCTTAATCAGCATTGTTGCTGAGTTTACTTTCACTGAGAAAACTTATGATTAAACTGAATAGTTAACTGCAAGAAACCCTCATTGGATGTTTAGAAAACCTTTTAAGAGTTTAGCTACAGAATTGATCTGGTCTAATATCACTGGATTCTATTCTTCTGAGTCCTAGAAAGGCTGCTTCAGAATTTGTAGACCGGGGAGCCAAAATTTCCTTATATGTGACATATTTTTGCACAGGGTAAGTAGAAGTTTATTGCTGAAGTACCCTTAAAAGCACTACAAAGCATCACAGACACCAGATGTGAGCTGGAGCACAGAACCCAGAACTGGGTAGGTACATGGTAGCTGGATGAGCAGTCAGGCTCCTTAAACATAGCTTTCATTACTTTTAAATCCATCTTCCTATTTATGACATCTGCTTCTGCTACAGCATGGCAGCAGCCAAACCAAGCAATTCAAGAAGAGGCAAATATGAGGAGTATAGGGAAAAGGAAATCTGAGATTTTATCTGTTGATTTTTCTCTAAATATGGAAATTCTTATACAATAGACCATCAAATGTAATTTCCTATGTCTTAGAGGACAAGCTGTACATTTTCTAAAATAGTTCAAAAGGCTTACAAACTTGAGCTCAGGGTGTGGAAGTGAAAGGAGGGGGCTAGAGGTGCTGTAGAGAAAAAGGATGGAGTACAGGATATCCCCCTCCCTAGCCTTTTAAAAAAATCCCCTCAGTTTAAGAGATTTCTGTGTCTCAGTACAGGCTGTTAACTTGACAGGACTAGGCCCACTGCAGATTGATCACAGCAATGTCTTTATACGGCAAAAGTGAAGGAGAGCTGCAATTTTGTGTAAGGACAACAGAGAGATCACTTGCCAGCTCCACATGTGGGAGAAGACGACTGACATCAGAGCTGCGGCACTTTCCTCATGCCATTCTGCACCACGTGCTGTGAGCGGGAGGAGCCAGCAATATCACAATAGTGCTCTGCCCTTTGTTGTTCTTCTTCTCTGCTTGAAACTCCAGATGTTCCTCGGTCTGCTCCATCGTAACCTCACCTCTGTCCCACAGAGCAGTGCTCCAAGCTCACCTTCCCACTGAGGGCCACAGCCTTTTTTTACCAGGAGTGAATATCACTAGTGCTGGCACATTTCTTTTGCTATCTTGTTTCCAAAGACTTTTATCAAGTGAATTCAGAATGCTGCCTTTACTCATTCTGCACTTGAGATTCTGCCAGATTCTGCCTCATGATTGCAAAACCTTGAAGAAACCACTGGGCAGTTTTAGGTCTCTGCTAGGTCAAAGAAGAAACAAAAAAGATTTCCACAGAACTAGGACAACCTTTCTCCCAGTACTTGAAGGGTTGTTCTTTTTTCTCGTCTGGTAATACTTGCTGAGTGTGTGGCAATAGACTTGCAAAGGCTATTCTTGCCTAATGTTGCTAGGACATTACAGCACTGAGAAAATCAATGCAAGTTTACAGAAAATGGTGTCAGTTAATAAACAAAAGGCTGTCAGTGGCAGGCACATGAATTCCTTCAAAAAAAAGTCTTGGAAGATTTGACCGCGTCACATCATACATCTCAGTGCTCAGCTTTGGAAATGCAGTTATCTCAAGCAACTTTTCTGGATAAACCTAAGATCCCTGAATGAGAAGCAATCTGAAAGGTAGAGGCTTTTTTATGCAGACAGACTCATGGTCCTTCTGAGAAGCTGAGTGATCAAAGCTGACAGCTTGAATGATCAACAAGAGTGATTTTTCTGTTTCCTCCCAGATTTCAGGCTCATACAGCCTTGTCCATCAGTAAGAGGGCAAAAACAAACAGCCAAAACCCATCTATATCTGTATAGGTGGACACAGTGATTTTGGCTGAACTGAAGAAGAGATTCTGAGCCTGAAATGTTTCCTGATTTTTTCACCTATATCAGCTAGTTCAAGAAAGGCTTAATAAAGCTTTCCCTACAAATCCTACTTCTTTATATCCCTATAGCATAGTAGCTAGGGAAACACTTTCACCATTCAGTGGATCTGTTCTTGTGAAATAACAGAAAGTTTTGGACAGTGATCAGTAGGGACAGGAAACATTTCCTATTTATTATGGCGACTAAAGCTGCCTGTTTTGACTGTAAATTTTAGATAAATTACAAGCTGTATGGAATGGCAGGAAGCTGGGAAAGAGAAGTTGATCAAGTATTCTTTTATATTTTAATAGGCTATTTTTCTGTATTTATAGAAAGGTGGGATTGAGGAAGTGTACAAGAAGACAAATAAAACACAGGTTCAAAAAGTCACTCAGATGTCTTTCTCTTGATCAGTGTCAGATGTCTTTCTCTTTCAATTACCAGTTGTCTTGAGGAACAAGAACTCACTTAGATTTGAACAGATAATTTCTCTGGCCTCAGTAGCCGTGTGCTGATTTGCAGAAGGTGCAAATCCAAAACCTGATGTAAAAGGAAAGGGAACAAAGAGTGAGATTTCCCTATTGGCAGGCTTCTGTGACTTACTGTAACTTCAAAGTTACAGCAAGCACTCTGAAGGTGGCTGGGAAGGTTTCTCAGGCAGGAAGAATTTCTTAGTAACACTGATGCAGGGTGATATTAATATATTCAAATTTAACAGCAGTGTTGCAGCATACTTACAGGAAAGAGAAGAGTATCAAAGCAGGAACACTGGAATGCAAATAAGATTCAATTTATGCACAAGGACTTCCACCACAGACACTTATATCCCCTGGAGGTTTTTGGAGTGGCTTCATGGCACTCACCGGTTTAAAGGAAAGAATAGAGCAGTTGCCTGATGACACACATTTTATGCACCAGGCAACCTTGAGTCAGAATGACAGTGGTGTCATCAGCAATTCTGGTAATGGCCTACTCTAAGTTCTTTGAGAATCACAGAAACCACTTTCACTCTCAGCTTGCACAATGATATTGTGGACAAGTAGGAATAGTAATGAGCACTTAGTCCATCCCTTCCTATGAGACCTTCCATCATCTGTTCTTAAAAATCTCTAAGAAGAAGGGGCCCACACCTCTAAACTCCTATCTCAGTGAGAATAGCCAGGATCACGCAATTTTATAAAGGGAAGAGAAAATATTTATCATAAGAAATGATTTGGCAGAAACATTTCAGATCTATAATCTCATTTTGAAATGTGGAACAAGAGAAATTCATTCATGGAGACAGCTCAGTTACACTTGATACATGACAGGCCTTGGAAAAACTCATGAAAAAAAAAAAAAAGGACAATGAAGCAATTTTACCTAAAAGCGGATGCAGTCCTTCAAGAGAAAATTTTCTCTTCACAATACTGTTTTTCAAACTCTTCTTTAACAATTTTTTTTGAGCTATTCAGCTCACCCCATCAACAGATCAGCAGCTCATCAGCAATACAAGACAGTTGCATTTCATGGATACTGGGTGATTCCTAGAGGGAGGTAAACCATTATTGTAAGAGAATTTCTGCAGATTGGATGTTGGACTATATTGAATTCCTGTTCATTAGAGAAAATGATTGACCAGGGCAGGAAATACATAGCTAGGTTTTAAGAGGACAGCCTGGATAGAAGCAAAGAGAAGAGACCAGTTGTAGACCCAGAGGATAGAAAGTACACTTTAGGGTCTTCTTTTAAGATGGAAACTAAGGAGAAGCTAAAAAGACATAGACAAGGAACAGAGATATAGAAAAGTCCTATAATAAGCCTTGACAATGCGGAGTCATGG
The DNA here is from genome assembly GCA_013401335.1 of Brachypteracias leptosomus. Classification (NCBI taxonomy): domain Eukaryota; kingdom Metazoa; phylum Chordata; class Aves; order Coraciiformes; family Brachypteraciidae; genus Brachypteracias; species Brachypteracias leptosomus. The sequence goes on from VYZX01026656.1 coordinate 69,768, forward strand.
TGCCCAGGCAGAACACATCTGTGAGATGCTGTGAACAAGAAAGAGAGCAAGGAATAAATTACAGACCAAGTAAGAATGTCCCAGAGATGTAGAAATGCAGAAAGTAGTCTAGAGGGACAGAGAGGAGCCTAATGGAGTGCAGTTTAGCTGCTTACTTCAGATTCTCCAGGCCCACAGTATAACCAATGGTCACATTATCCAAAAGGGCATGAAAGAAGGAGAAAACTTGTGGACGGAAAGTAAGGGGCAAACCAGAACATGAAATAGGGAGTGGAAGAACCAGTGAGTAGTTGAGGTGAGCTCAACAGACAACTGTGTGTGACACGCTTGATGCAGTGATTCACAGGCATCACCACTGAAAAGTAAGAGCAACGGTTGGCAGGAAAGTTGCAGAAGACACAGCCCAATATGCCATGCCCTTCAGGAAGCATGCAGCCAGATTCCTCTAGCTGAGAGCACTTGCAAAAGCATCAGAAAAATCCCTAGCTGAGGAGAATGTCAGGGTCCTCAATTCCTATTAAAATCTTCTACGAACTTCTGTGCAAGAAAAAAACAAATCCAGATGCTAAATATAGAAAACAAATTATTTCTTTTGATGTATTGTGCCAGATCAAGAGTGAACCTAAAAATCAACATGTCTGTTGTTACCTAGGAAATTAATAGTTCCCTATTTTAGTTTCTCATGAAGATAAAGAATTAGACATTCTGGCCACCATGGTAGCCCTGTTTGTGTCCAAAACCAGTAATGCAGGGTGTTGCCAAAGACCCCAAAAATATTCCATTCAGCTGACACTTCTGCAGGCAAACTGGATTATTTTCTTCTCAGTGATTCATTGATGTAAGCCTCCTCACATGCCCTGCAAACATGAAATTTAAATAGCTTCTCCTCAATGAACAGATCAGATGGCAACAAGGCAAACATGCTTGGAAAGATTTAATGTGTACTAGTAAGAGAGGAAATAATCAGGAAACAGGTAGATCCTCATGCTAATGAAGGTGTCCCAACAAAACTGCATCTATTATATCCACTATTCTTCCATGAGAGCATTTTTAGAACACTTATTCTGAGCAGATCAACAATATTTAGAAAAACATACGTTGTATTTGTTCATTTTTCTCCCAGGCTTTCACATAACAATGGGCGACATTAAGGTTTTCCTGAGTTCAACATTTGCTTTCCAGATTTGTGAGATTCTGATAGCTTTGAGCCATGATGTAATCTTAATGATTTCCCCTTATTCTCCATTAGGCCATTCCAGTGCTGTAGGAGTATTGGCAATCCCCTTGAGAAGACTTCAGTGAAAGACCAGTGGGCTTGATAGTATGAAATGTAGAGAGATGCAATGCTCCAGTATGAGGACGTCACCAAGGCTGAAATGCTCCTGACTTGCAGTCAGAAAGCAGTAAGAAGCTCAGCAGGTATCCTGGCATGAGGACCAGGACTGCATGGGCATGCTAGGGAAATGCAGCAGGAATTAATCACCTCTCAGTTCCTGGAGACCACTGTGAATACATGAAGCATATTGTCTCTTTCAAGAAAAATAAAAAAGAAAGACAGGCCATCCCTTTATCAGACAAGTGAAGAGTGCTATACATTTACTAAAAAAAAAGTACCATAAAATGTACATGGAAAAAATACTAAGCCTCATACGTATTAATCAGTTTCATTCAAGTGTTGTCAATACTTTGCTACCTGCTCTATGTGAACCTGCTTTGGCAGGGAGGTTGGACTAGACGATCCCCAGAGGTCCCTTCCAAGCCCTACGTCCTGTGATTCTGTGATCAAAATCTGGTTACTAAAAAGCAGCAGGAGTTACCTTCCTCCGAGGTATATACCTCCTGTCAAAGGGTTGTCCAAGACTGAGCTATGTCTGCTTCAAATTCTTGGCTTCTCCTCCATTCCACTGTCATTTGATTTGGTTCAATTTTAGGCTATTTTTCATCAGTGAGGCATTTTGACGGGCTACTAAGGACTCCACAGAGAAATGGTGTCCTGTTAGAGCTCAGTTTACCTTTACTTCTTATCTGGTGGAATTAATTTACTCTAACTTTGTTAGTATTGGTGGAAGTTGTCTAAATATAATCTAGTCATTTATACTGTATCTATAATAAATGGAGAAAACCAGAAATCACTAGGGAACAATAGATCTCCTTTGCAAATGTCTGCCTAGGGCTGGTGGGATTCTTGTCCATTGCCCATAGAGGGAGCCTTGGTGACTGCTGAACTCACACTGATGCAATTTCTGTGCCTGCAGTTAGACCAAATATATTTCCACCTTCAATATCATTTTGATCCACCCTCCTGAATTACAGCTGGGACATGAAGCTGCTTATTAAAGGCTTGTTAAAATATCCAGTCTTCTTTGCTGATGAAGCAAAACAGGGAAGGCCATCTGATATTTGCTTTAAGTAGGCTAAGGGTCACAAGATATAGAATAAAATATAATCATCATATAGTAGCATTCTCATGCCCAGCCTACTAGCTGCATGTGCATTGCAAATGTGTGTCATTTTCATAGTCACGTCACAGCTGACTTAAATCAGTTACAAGGGTTAATGCCTATGACAGCTCTTATTGGTAGTAGGTCTCAATTCATAGGCCATTTTCTCTGCTGTTGCAGTAGTAAAATTTTATTGTAAAGTAAACTATATTACTAAGGGAATCTATTATTTTTATATTTTTTTACCAACTCTAACAATGCTTGACTTGGGAATGAAGACTCTTTTTGTTAACAAAATACAGCAACTGTTTCTGACTATTCATTCCTTTTCCTGCAATAAAACCTTGCCATATTTTAACAGCATTTTGCAAAGAGGCCCTGACATGTAATTGTCATAATTATAATTGTGTTTTAGTAAAGACCTCCTCCTTGCTGTCAGCCTTTCAGAGATGCATCCATCCACCCTTTGACTCATGCTGTTGTAGTTGGTGAAGAAATTTGTATTTGGTGCAATTCTCTGAGGACTTGTTAGCTAATGGGGCAAGGCAAGAGCAGGAGGAGCATAACATAGCTGAAACTATTTTACAGAAGCACCATCAACTGCCGACTTGTACCTTGCTTGTTGTCTTATAGAAGAGAAAGTTTTGCCTGGTCAGTGTTTGTTTCTGTAATCCACAGGGGCCCCAGAGGAGATGGTAGCTGCTCTGATTACATGCTTCCTATGAAAGGCAAAATATAAGCAAAAATTACCCTCTTTAGTATTTCTACCACAAACTGAGGCTATTTACTTGCATGATAGCTTGATAAGGAGATCATAAGGTTCATAACTGTATCTCCATAGAACTTAATTTTTTGCTAATGGACCAATGGCTCCAACTTTTCACACACAGGTGCCACTACAGACAGTACATACCTGTAGTAGCTCTGTATACTTCATGAAGCAACAGAAGTGCTCAGAGAGATGGCTACCTCCTGCTGTCCCATCAGGACTGGTAGGACACTGTCCCAGCCTGCTTGAGGCTCCTCAATCACACAGCCAGGGTCAAGCCTCATCATTGTTCTCAGCATTCCTGCAGTGCCATGTTAGGTTTTGTGGTCATGCCATAGAAAGTTTTAGACAAGGTGGACATAGGGAGGTATCAATAAAGGAGAAGCTGCAGAAAGACATATGCAAATAGGAATGGGTAGCACTGATTTAGAAGCTTCTAGAAGTAGAATAGAATTTGAGGCAAGAAGATTCTCTCCTGCTTTCCCAGGCTTTCCTAAGTTCTACAGTCACTTCCTCCATTCCACTTCTGTGGACACTTACGCCTCCTTCCATCACTGCATGCAACTTCCCCATCCGTTGACCATCAAACTTGTCTTCTCCTTAGGGCAGCAAACCTCTGCTCTTCCAATTACTCCAATGCATCCTTCTCTGTTGATGCCACCAGAGAAATGATGATAGACAGGAAAAAGCCAGACCATGACACAGGGTGCAACCTTATTGCAAGGTGAAGAGAGGAAAGCTGAAGGAGAAGAAATGACAGAGAGTGGAGAGGAAAGGTGAGCAGATTTCTGCTTCTGCTCCTGTGGAGAGTGAGGACTAGATTTTTGCTTCCTCCTCCAGGAGCAGTTATCCCTTACCCACCCTACATAGAGTATTTTTTTGCAGTGGAAACACAAGGGGCATTAGAAATATTTCAACACAACAGATACGACGGACTTGCAAAGTTTCATAGTTTGTTGGACTTTGTAGAACACAGCAAAGGCTCTCACATTTCAAAGACACATTTCTGTTTCTCATATGAGATTACAGCAGCCCATAATCTCTAAACTAATCCATATGAACAGTCTTGAAGCTCCTAGGATGTGTCTCTGCCAATTTATTTAAAGACCCAGCACTTGGCATGGCACAGTTTGTCATGAAGGTCAAAAAAATTGGTCACTGAAGAAGAACCTCTAGAAGCACAAGATACAAAGCAGCAAGCAAAAACTACATCAGTCTAAATTTATGTTAACCTATATACACGGTAAAATGTTTTTCACATTAAAAAAAAGCCATTATGTTCTTTAGTACAGAGTTGGGTCATGCATTGAGGCATTGTTATTTTTGCCATAAAGATTTTCTTATCTTCCTTTTCTGGGCTCTCCTGTTACTTGAGAGTCCTTTGTTCATATATATTAAAAGCACACATAACTATAGAAGAGCATTGAGGAGGCAAGCCTAGCCTGTTAACAGGCAGAGAAAGGAGGCTGCCACCCTTTGCTCTTTCTTTGCTTCAGTACCATGCTGCTCTGTTCACCAGATGAAGTTGGGAGAGTAGTCCTTCCTGCAGGATGTCCAAAAGGACATCTCCACCTGCGTGTGCTATAGTGCTTTGAAAGCAAGCTAGGCAACTAATAACATAGTAAATGTTCACATGCCTTTTCTTTCCTGAGACAAATACTACTTTTTGTCTTTCTATACAGAAAGAACAAAAAAAGAACATGGCAAATCTCCTTCAGAAACAATTCTACATTTCATTGTAAGATTCCTTTAATTCCTAGTGACATTCTTTCTTGCCAGAATGTGGACAGTCTAAGCTCCTCACTCCCCAAATGTTACCTCAGGAAAGCTTTGTACTTTCCCCTAACTGTTCAGTACATTCACTGGAGCCCAGCTGCAAAAAATATCTCAACTTTGCATCTGGATTTCAAATCAGTCAAAAATTCATGGCTGTTTTCCCAGACAGAGAGCAATTAAATAGTACCTCTAAAACCCATTACCAAAACCTCTGGAAACATCAGTTCACCCAAACAAAACTATTTTCTCAGTATTTCTCAGCTTAAGCTTTCAGGATTAAACTGAGATTTTATAAACATTCAGGGAGAAATCACTTCCAAGTTCACCTGCTGTCTCTTTCCCTCTTACTTCTAGCTCATTAGTATTATGTTCCTTTCTTTAAATTTTGTTTTGTTTATGTTTTATTTCCACTTGATCCACAAATTGAACTCACGTTGGAAGATACTTTAGGCATCAAGGCAACTCAGTGGGGACAACTGTTGGCCTCCATCCTTCACAAACCAGTAAAATTCAAGACCTGCTGCTTTGCATCAGCTGCCTCACTGGAAATGACAATGTGCTTTTTGTCTCTTCATGCTTGTTAACAAGATCAGCACAGAAGTGCATAGTTTGGTTAACACAGCCCTGTAATGTGGTCAAAATAATAGTTTTCTAGGAATACATCTCCATATTATGTTGATCTGTTCTTAAAAAAACACTCGAAGAACTGTTTCACGTTCTTTTCATGTATGCTTCTCTAAGTAGGTACTCGCTTGCCTGATACATTTTGAGTTGTTTATAGTTCAGACAACAAAGTGCGCTAGTGGATTTTACACACCTGTAGGGTGCAGAACTAAGATAACCGTTCAGTTCTGGAGAAGCTACCTGCCTTCATTTTTTTTCAATGCAGCTTTTGCAAAGAACGTAATAGTACTTTCCCTTTCTATTCACAGGTCAAGTCCTGTTAGTCTGCAGGAAAAGTCACATTCAAGTGACACTCTTTTGAACACATTGTAGAGAAGAGAAGAAACTTATTCCTCTCTAAAAATACACCGAATAGAAGAAGATGACATCTGTATGATGCCATGTTCCAATTCTGTCCACTAAACCATCTCTGGGGAGCTATAGTTCAGGTTTCAAAATCCTAAGTAATCTCAAAAGCCCTGTCAATCGATCAGCTGCAAAACAAAATGGTTACCAAACATTACCAAGACAAGACTTTCCTCTCTGTCTTTACACTCTGCAGCCTGGGATGACTGTGTCTATTTTTGCATCAAGGTTCTTCACCTTGCAAGCCTACAGTTGCAAACTGTGTCTGGATAAAGGGACTTAGACAACACAGTTGCATCTGCTTGTGCACCATCAGTTTTGTTGCAAGAGGCAATAAGCGCCTTTCCCAAGTTCTGCCCAAACAGCACTTTTCTTAGGGCTTGAAATAGCAGTTTTCTTAAATTCCTAAATTTCTCAAGCAAATAAGCATCCAATTTCTGATCAAACTTGCACAACACATATTATGTATCACTCCTCCTGTAACTGCCCATAAGTTTTGGTGTAATTGAAGTAATGAATAAAAAACTCTATAAAAACCTCCCTTCTATTCATAGAACTAGCTTTCTTGGAATGTCATTTTAGCCAACACTCTATACCACTTCCCTACCTATAAAAGAGTGATAGTAATGAAAATCTAATATGGCACTAAAGACCACAAGACGAATGACACACAACAGCAAGATATTATTACAGAGTGATAGAGATAACATAAAGATATCCGAACTTCCAGCTATGAAATGGCTTGACTTTTTTCTTTTAGCCAGAGAGTTGTAAAAAATGAGCACGGTTTTGGTGGGATTGATTGTGGTAAGGTTCACAAAGGCAGGATAAGGATCGGGCTAAATTTTTTGGTAATGATAACTTACCATAAACTCAAAAATACACATCAATTAAGCTCAAACTTATAATGAAACATTTTCATCTATAGCATTCCTAAGATCATTTAGCTCCTCAATACAGCCTGAAATGGTTATAATACTGATTTACTTAATACAGAGCTGTCAAACCTCAGTCCAATCAACTAGATCTGGCTTGACAAGCTGGTTAATCTGGACCAGCCCTTCCTGTTCTTTCCCGAAGCTCCCACAGTGATAGGAGGGGACTGCTCCATAGTGCCAAACAAACTAGTCTGGCAGAACCAGTCAGCCTTGGCCACCAGCCTTCCACCATTAGGGCCCACGGTCCTTCCCATCATAGGGTGACATCTGGGAATAGGCTGCATTCATTGCTCAGAAAATGGCAGCCTTCTCCTGGCTCTTTTCCTATGGGCTTCTCAGAGGTGGTCAAAAAGCCATCAGTAACAATAAGTATTTATATCTTTTAAGAGTTATATTTGCATAAATTCAAGTCGTTGGGATATTAAAATGCCAGGAGGAGATGAGTTGAGTGACTATGTGCTTGTGCTGTCTACTGTATGAAGATTAGATGCTAGGCACTCTGTCTATCATCTGTTTTATTTGAGCCGTTTACATTGCATTTGCCTTTAATTAAAAGATGGCACATCCATTAGAAGTAATAAGGCACAATTTCAGCACTTAGTCCTGAAATTGTTCAAATTATACCACACTAACTTATGCAAACCAACACCAGAAAATTTGCACGCCTCTGAATGCAGAGAGGAGACAAAGGAGTCTAAGCACATAAAAATAGGATTGATGTAACCGCTTAAAGCATGTCCTAACCATTCAAACAATTAAAAAAAAAAAAAAGTTATTTGTGTTAACATTTCTAGTTTAAATTGTGTTTGTCCCCCTCAATATATATTTTCCACTGATGTGGGAGAAATATGCAGAACAGTTGCAGGCTTTGTGTTTTTAAGGAATCATTTGGGGCCATACTGCTCAGTGTGATGACATCTCCCCATGTAGGTGGTGCTGGGATATATAGCTAGAGTCAGCTTTTGTACCCATCCAGTCCCTTCTCAGCTTTTCTACTGGTTCACAAAGCATCTTTCATACCACTATTGAAGACTGCATTCCGTAGGTTGGTGACATTGTGGCTGGACTCCTCCATTCACAATCCAGCACTGTCATCATCCCATTTTTTTATCTCACATGGTCAGAGGCCTGGGCTATTGAAGCACATCTAGCAAAATCAGTAAAAGGCTGAACAAAAGAAAGAAGCATTCAATAACACATTACTAGTCTGAACAGTTGCTTGGGTTTCTGAAGAAATAAAATTTCTAAAAGGGTTGAATTTTTGTATGCATTAATTTATGTTAAGTCATACTAATAGGGCTTGTCCCTCTCCTACGGGGTAGAAAGAGATAATGGAAAAAAAAAATGCTCTGATGAGGTATTGTGCCTTTTCTAAGAAAGCAGCATTCGGAATTCTTGACTTCGGTGCCTTTTGAAATACTGAGATTCCCAAATGCACACTTTTCCTTCATAGATTACATTCCTCTTGGAGCAATGAATCTACAGCAGCTGTCTTCTTTCCATCAACAAATACAGTACCAGACTTCTTGGATCAAGACTTTTGTTCTCTGATGTACTGCTGTGAAAAGATAAACCATGCCAACGTGGATATTCCCACTTAGGACAATAAAGGCAAGGAGCTGAGGATTACAGCTTTGTTCACATTACTGTAAGAGTTCCTGGTTTTGATCCCTTGTGGTCTCATGAGTAAAAATGGCGTTTGCTTTTTCCTTGCCTATCCTATAATCCACTAAGCAGATATGCTAAGCAACTCAGAGAAAATTGCTTTGCAAAATACAAAATTTGGAACATACAACAGTCTGCATTGATAAATGTAGCATTTGTACAGTCTCCAACGCTTTAATTTCTAAGGTCTGTAGTCTTTTCAGAACATTAGTTTGTCACATTATGTACCTTAATGCACATGTTTGGAACTAGGACAACGCACATCCATTTTTCCCCTGTCATCCCATATCCATTTTACATGATCCCTGTAAATACTGGACAAAACCACATGCCTATTATTCAAGGCACCTTAGGGAAGGATCCCCCAAAGTGAGACATCTACATCTTTTGTGGAAATGCAGAAACAACTGTAGAGAGAATAGGTGTCAGGAGAGCTTTCTCAGCCAAAGCGCTTCCCAAGGCTCCTGCTGCAGCAGGGGGGCTCCGCACATCTCCCAGCACAGCTGATGCCACACCACGTTCTGCTGACTTAGCACTGGGGCTCGTCTCCAGCAGCCTCCCACCTGCCTGATGCAATCACACTGCACTTTCAAATCATTTCAACCACTTGCCTTTCACCTGGGAGGTGTGTGAAACATTAAGTGTGCACAACGTGAGCCTTAGGTAATTTTATTTCAGATTGTGAAATGCTGGCTATTGGGCAATGATAAATCCGCTTTAGGCCTCATTATCTCACTGCTTTAAGAACTGAAAGCATGTCTGCAAGAATGTCTGAATCACACTTCCAAAATTAGTCTTTTCCACAGCCTGTTTTGAATAAAGCTACCTTATATCCCTGGAAAATCACCTCCCTAACTATCTTCTCTGATGATCTGTTTTTAAGTGCAGTTATAGTCCCACCTCATGGGCCTAGCAATCTGCATTTATGTCAAACAAATTTTAAAGAGGTTTTGAAAGTAGTTCCTTTATCATAATATTATCATAAATACAGACACAGTGCAAGACTGGAGTCTTTAGTTAGCATGTTCTCAAAAGATCATGGCCATCCTACGGAATAGTCACCTCCTTTGCCACCTTGTCAGCTCGCTACACACTCAAGCTGGACACCTCTCTGCCTGGCAATGCTGTGCCACACCACCGGTGCCTCATGGGCTTGCCAAGCAGCAGATTTTCAGAGGCTTGTAACTAACGAAATCAAGTCTAGTTTTCACTGGCATAGTATAAGATATTCCCCTTCAGTGAGGCCTATGTCTGGCTCACTCCATGCCAGATCTGCTCAAAAAACTGAGTGAACTTACCATGCGGAAGTTATTTTCTCATTCTTCCTGTAAAAGTCAGCCAACAAACATGAAATACTTCCATTCTTCCTGTAAAAGTCAGCCAACAAACATGAAATACTTCCAATAGTCTTTTTTTTTTTTTTTTTTTTTTTTTTAANAGCCCAAATTCAAGGCACTTGCAAATAGAAAGATGAATAGTTACTCTCATGGAAACAAGAGCCTGGAATGGAAATGTGTATGCAACCAACAGAAGTTATTGGTGCTCTGGTTACCTTACAATAAAGTCAGACAGATTTGCTTGTGTGCATGCACGTAAAATTAAACTGTGAGTGTGCATTCTTCTTTTAGATAAATTTGACAGCTAACTTAGTAACATGCATTATTACCAAAGTAAAATGATTATAGAAGAAACAAATACACCTTGCTAGCAGATTTATTTCTCATCCACAGCGAATACTCTACACATACATTCACAAAGTAGCACATCCTATTTTCCTCTTCGCAAAAAATCAACTTTCTTGAGAAAAAAAAATGTTACTTTATCCATAAGAACATGCATGCTACATACATGAGATGTTTATTGACCTTCCTACTGAAAGACACCCAGTTCTCCAAGCTGTCAGTTCATATGTTTGTTCATGTATAATTTCCCCATACATGTGCAAGGTACTCATCAACAAGTCTATTTTGGAAATAAGCTACCTCAGATAGTGTGTCAATGCCTCAGAGCTATGTCTCCAGCTCGTTTGGATATGAATGAAAGGGCTGAGAAACAAAACGTTTGATTTTAAATTAAACTATTTAAACAAGGGATTTGAAAAAGAAGGCATTTTTATTAGTGGAGATTAGCTTTTTGTCAACTAAAATTAACCTCTGAGTTGCCATCAGCAGTTCATTTATTTACATTAAAATTAAATGTTTCCAATTTGATTTAAAAAAAACACATTAAAAATATGTAACCTTAATTTCATCTAATTACATCATTGTACTTTTTCATTTGGAAATGACATTTTGACATAAGATTGAGACATCTAAATGCAAAATGGTTGTCTATCTGTGCTCTAGATGTATAAATTCCTCTATGTTCAGCCGATATCTTGCTAGTGCAGTTGGTAGAGCCTGTACTGCTGCTTAGCTGACTAGCTAGTGAGTGTCTACTTTAGTATGAGCTGGCCCACCAGGCTCCATGGACTGGGTTGACTTGAAGGTCATTCCAGCTGCCTAAACATAGAAATCCAGTGCCTAAACATAGAAATCCAGTGCCACCATATGTGCCTTGGGTGAAGGCCTGCCTCCAGCAGGCCACAGGACTTCAGTAGGTCCCATGTGGTAACCACCAGCTATGTGGAGATGACCCATTGCCTCCCAAATTGTGCCAGGCACTCATGTAGGGTCACTGAACTGAGGAAGGCCCCTAAAGCGCATGTGGACACCTAAGAGAGACAACCAAGTTTGGTGTCTCAGGTGGGAGCTGAATCCTGCCTTTTTTTTTCCTTTTTGTTCAAAATATTAAAACCAGCATAGAAATCCCTGATGGATTAAGCAAAAAATACTCTTTTTCTCAGAACAGTTTTTCAATCTTTCAGTTTGGCCAAAAGGGGAAAGGAAACAAGTTCCTCCCTTCCATCTCTATCACTATATCCCATTTATTTGGATCTTACTAAGCAAGCTAAAAGTAACTATCAGACTTTAAAAGGATCATAAATGTTTTTTGGCTGGACAGCTAATCCATGGCATTTCTAACTCATGTGAATTTTTTTCAGTTACATGACCTATTTTTACAACTATTCATCTTTCCCTATTCATGTCCTTTGCCTTTGCTTCCAGCGTGCACCAGTTTTTATTCTGTCCTTCCTGCTTCTCACTCTTAGTTCTTCCCTTTTTTTAACAAAGGACCTGTCTGTTGGTGAAACTCATATGTTTATTTGTATGCTTTTCTTTGTAATGTACTTCATACAATGATAACCTTTTGAAGAGCACAAGGTACTTGTGTCTTAATATCATATTTACTATCAGTTTCCTTAGAGAAATTGAAGAAAAAAGGCCTAGAAAGTCTCTGATTTCTGTGTTAGAAGAGTCTGCCTTGTAGGAGCCACAGTCTACATGTGGGACACTTAGTATTTGCATACTTCAAACATGCTATTTTTCTTTACTAGAGCATTTTTAAAGGACCTCAGTTGACGGCTTTGTAGGTGAAAAAGAGCAAAAGCATCCAGCCTTCTGTGAAATTTCCCAATATTTTCATTCAGTCTCTTAAAAATTAAGTTAGCAAAAAGCAAAATAATCTAATCAAAGTCCCAGGCAAAATTTCCTTCAAGACTATCTAAATGTTCCAACAGTATAGAGCAGTATAAACTCCCAATTCAGCAATCTTCTCTAAAATTTGTCATGAATTTTGAATGCATTTTAAATGCATTTGAATGATCCATTGTTGCTTGCTGCGAATTCCTGAGCTTTTCTTCAAAACTGTCATAAAGAAAATATTTAACTTTTTTAACTACTGCCTGTGCTGTCATCCATATCCTTGCTGTAATAGAATCATAGAACCGTAGAATGGTTTGGGTTAGAAGGGACCTCCAGAGGTCATCTACTTCAACCCCTCTACAATAAGCAGGGACATCTCTAACTAGGTCAGGTTGCTCAAAGCCTCATCAAGCCTGACCTTGAATGTCTCCAGGGATGAGGCCTCCACCACCTCTCTGGGCAATCTGTTCCAGTGATCAATCACTCTCAAATTAAAGAACTTTTTTCTGATATCCAACCTAAATCTACCCTTTTCTAGCTTAAAACCATTACCCCTGGTCCTGTCACTGCAAACCCTCATGAATAGTTCTTTCCCTGCCTTCTTATAGGCCCCTTTCAGGTATTAGAAAGTCCCAATAAGGTCCCTCCAGAGCCTTCTCTTCTGTTGGTTTTGTTTCCTAGCTTGATACCCAGTATTATAGAAAGAGATGCTTTTGAAACACCCTAAAAAAGTACACAGCTCAATTTATAATGTAATCTATTTAAAACTAATTTATTTTAATCATCATCAAGCAACTTTCATCCTGTTTTGGAGTCCCGAGACATGTCTGGTCAGACATCCTCACTTGTATGATCAGAGGGGTAATGCATGGTTCCAGATGGCTAACTACACAGAAACATGCTCCTTATCAAAGTAGAGTTTCTTCTTACATAAAAGTTAACCAAAAGATTAAATTGAAAGATATGACTGAATAGTTCAGGTGCTAAACTGGAAGACAACAGTGGCTTGGAAAGATGTGATCTACTTCAAGGATAGGCAGTGAGGCCCATAATCTTTTTGGAAAATAGCTAAAATAAAAAGATTATTTGCTGGGGCTGCTGGAGCAAGAGGGAGGTTTCTAATGCCCCAATGGCTATCACTTGAACTTGCACAATAGCAGCTCTTGCTCCAGGTCCTGGAGGCCATCCAGCAGCAGGCGAGGGGTTCTGGGCCATCCTGCTGCTGTGTGTTTCCAGGCCAGCCCACCATCACAAGAAAAAAGGGCCCTGGAAATGCCTGAGCAAGATTTTTGGATAGCCTATCTCCCCGCAGTCCCTCTGCACTGGCACCAGTCCAGGCCCAGCTGCTTTCCCACAGGCTCCTCGAGGGCCAAGGTCCAGTATCCATGTCCAGCACCCAGCCCTGCTGACTGCTGCTTTGGGTGCAGCCACTTCCATCTGCAGGGCTGGTGATTCCTCCATGTCCAGGCACAGCCATGTCCCCAAGTGCCAGGTTGCTAGCAGGAATAGTCAGTTCCCAATTCAGCACTTGCATAGGCTTTGTGTCTTTCCCTTCCCAGTCAAGCGATGCCTGCATGGCATTGCAACAAGGAGGGATGTGGTGAAAATGGTGTCTCCTGTTTTGCAAGTTTCTACACCATGTTTCCACAGAAAACCATGTTTTCTGTCAGGCATGGACTTCAGCACGAATATATGTCCCACAGGACAAACTGCTTCACAGCAACCTCTCAAGGGCTTGCCCATGCAGGCAAGAACCTGCTTTCCTCTTGCTTCTTTGGATGCCATGGCTACACATACATAACTAGACACTGATCACTTCAGTTACCAATACTTAAATTGAATTTAGTTTGAACAGCAGGAGAACAAGGTCAAAAAATCTGAGTAAAAGACAAAAAATGCTTGGTCACTTGTATAGTCAAGAAAGAAAGGAACTGAACTCAAATAGCCTTTTTCAAGGACAACTCTCAGTTGAATGAGTGCAACAAAAGTGCATCTACAGAGAGACAAAATGTTCCTTTCTAGACTGTAGTTGCTTTTTTAAAAAATACTGAAGTTCTGGTATTACCATAAATTCTGACTTTAAAAGACTGGATAAGTCCGTGTAGCTTTACTTTCGTTGTGATCACAGGGAATATTTTGTAAACTTGCTTATAGAAAGCAAGTGGAAATTTAATACTATTTATATTGCTTGGAGGCAGAAATCTGTTTGAAATTGCCATCTCATTGAAGTTTTAGCTGCCTATGCTGGAAAATGCAATGTTAATGAAACAACCCAAGGGATTAATTTCGGATGCTTAAAAGTATTTTTGTGCAGAAGGTAAACCTCATTTCCATGCCATCAAATTCCCCATTTTCTAACTTTCACAGGCCAATTAAAAATGAATAGTTGCTTGAATTCAAGATATCAAATGAATAATTCACAGAGGAAGGAATGTCATGGGAAAACAGAGTGAGTATTACAATATTTTCCAATAAGAAATGAGACCAGAAACACCTGCTCCCGAGTGTAGCCATTTTGAAAAGTCAAAAAAGTAACAAAGAACACTTATTGCATAAGCTGAGCCAAAGGACTAGAAATTATTCCTAGTCTTACAGCCTTGGCTTAGGGGTACAAATCATACACAGGTCAGTTATGGGGAAAGGGTATTGACATATGATAATGGCTCTACTTTTGTCCCTAAGCTGACATTGTTAGTTCTGCTCCTGTTTTATATCAGGAATGAAATGACAAAAAATCACCAATACATTTGGTACTGATTCAGAAAATCAGCATTAAGCTGAAGGCTTCAAGTATGGAGAGGGAATTTTAGAAGTTGTCTTTGCAGCTCACAGTCAAACGGCAGTGGCTGGGAATACAACACAGACAATTTTACCTGCTCTCTATAGATAGAGGATCCTCTGCTGCGAGTGTATCATTTTTGCATGGCACCTTTAAGATAAATTTCTCTTTGATATGGAAGGCAATGTGTTAAGGAATATGCTGCTTTCAGACTGGAAGAAATCTCTCCCATGAGACTTTTGTGGAATTTGTGAAGGAAGATGAAAGTTATTAAGAACAAGAGAAACATTCAGAGAAGCAAAAATTGGACTTTGAAGAAGCCTACTGAAAGTTTTACACGTGATACACCTACATTGTAAATGACATTTTTCCTTCACAGAGGAACACACAACTCAGTAATTCAGCCCCCTCCACCATAAAGCATTAGAATCCAGCACTGCTTGTCCATTCATCCAAAAGTGCACATTCTCAGAAATGGGGACCTGTGCAGTTCTTAGTAGCTGTCTGAATGATAATAGTAAGCTGTTTCCTTCTGAGTCTACTTAATGGCAATTAATGCAGCTTTGAGGATGGTGATAATAACAAATGTAGTGTTCTCCAATGGAAAAAAGAGCTTTTATCAGTATTTACCAGAGAGCAATATCTGAGATATGCAGGTTACCTGAGGATAGCTGCAGCACCTCTTGTACAGACCCTGACTAGGAAAAGTTATTGAGTTTTATCATGCCCAGAGAAGCGCTGGGCAGACTGTACTTGGTAAGCTCTCATGACATGTCACTTCCACCATAATTATTCCTAACTACAAAGCCTCCACCCCTCTCTGGATAAGCTGTTCTCTGGAGGGAAGAGTGAGAAGCTGTTGCTCCTGTGTTTGGCCCTTGCCTAGCCAATGCGAATGAAGACATTTCTTATAGAGCAATCTACATACTGCTCAGAATAACAACAAAACAAATATGGATGTATACAAATAGAGACATTGGACTTTTCAAGACCCAGCTAGAACAAAGCTATGTTTGACCTGATGCTGTACTAGTGGTAGTCCTGCTTCGAGCAGAAGGTGACTAAACAACCTCCAGAAGTGCATCCAATGCTTGGATGAAGTGATGAAATGTATATAAAAGCCTTAGACATTTAGAACATACTGGGTTTGCATTTGGATTGCAATAATTTTGCAATTGAACCAAGAACATTGTATTTAATGCAGTGGATGCTATTCCATCAGTATGTCCAGGACTTCTGATGACACATACTGTTGCACAACATACTTCTGTAGCTTGCCTATCCATTCCATGGATTGCAGAGTTCTTTTGATTTCAAAATAGGAAAATGGAACATCAACAAGTCAATATGGTCCCTCCCATGCAAGAGGGATGCAATTAGCTTCAGTCACTGACCTGACCTGAAAACACAGGGTCATGGTATCACAGGAGCCGCTGGCAGTGGTTAAAGTCTGGAGGAGGAGCTACCAATATCTTGCAAACAGCACAAAGCCTTCAAAAGGGAGCGAAATAAGTACTAAATACAAGTTAAATAGCATCCTTTATTCCATGGGATGCAAATGTTTTAAAGTCCATCAAAATTGTAATCCCGCCATTATATTTTGATCTTTTTCACATGTGAGGGATTGTTTCCTCTGAAGTGTTAACAATGGCAACAACCCAATCAAGACTGAAAGGAAAAAATGGTAAAGTCAAGATCCTTTTGGTGTTGGGCACTTTCAGAGCAGTTTTGGGGCATAAAAGGCCTTATACCCTGAGGATGTTGTGTCAGCAGCACCTGCGAAATGGTGCTGAGTGATGGAAAATTCCAGTGAAGCTGAAGAGCTGTAAAGATAAAACTTTCTTGTTTTTCAGGATCTGAACCCGAGGACAGAAAAGCAGACCATATTTGTTTCTGCACGTGCCACATTAATATTCTAGTGAGTGTGGGGGCAAACATATCATTTAAGGTGGGGCTGATGAAGGTGGGATTTGGGGGTTTTTGCATAATTTTAATTCAAATTAGTGGAAGGAATTTATTAATGTCGTTTTTGAAGCACACTAGGGAGTTCCTCCCCTTCTCATAGCCTCTTCCCTCAACTACTTCTATGACCCCATTAATTTAGTGTGTTGAGTATTCCAGTAAATGCCTGTGAGGTAGAGAAGTATTAACATGATATCTTTCAGATGAGAAAGAAAAGTGCAGAGGCTACAGCCAGATGTTAAAAGACACACAAGCACATGGCTTTGAAGTTATATACATAAGTCTAACCTTCATCTGTTAAGATACTACTAATGATTTAGTAGTAAATGATTTAGTCGTAAATGATTTAGTCTTGTAAAAGTTGTGTGCCACAGTCCTCTGATTTATTCTGAGACTAATATTATAGTAAATAACAAAGAATGTTCCAGCAATATTATTTCTCATGGTTGTTTCTCTTATTTGTGGATCAAACTTCCTTACATCAAATTTTATGAAAACACAATTTCCGTTTTCAACCAGATACAAAGCTAACTGAGATTTGACTGATTTCTAATTAAGACAGGGAGAAGAATATACCTGTGCTTAAAAATCTAGCAAGATCATGTTTTTTTCTGTTCACCAGTAGATAGAGAAAATGTGTTGACAGAAATGTGTGGTTTAATAAGGAAAATAACACCCTCTGCACAAGACTTAATCAGTCAAAAGCATCAGCATTGCTGGGCACGGAATGTAATATTGCTCTTGCATACTGAGTTGCTCTATTTACAGTCATTTTTTATTTTTATACAACTCACTTGCAATAAGAAATACACTAGCTATGCATTGAGAAATCAATATCTAACATTAACTTGGCCCTTTCCTGTGTATTATTCTTCTGCTGTAAAAGCCAATGGGAAACCTGTGCACAAACTTTACACTGTATCATTCCCCAAGGCAAAAACCAAGAGTGTGCCAAATTGGAGCCCTGCAGAATTTAGGGCACAGACTAAATATTTCTCAAATTGCACAGAATTTAAGTGACTCATTATTTAGATTCTCTTTATACCAGTTTTCGTCACTTATTTCCAGCAGCCTCAAGGATTTGCCTTTCTGACTGGCCTCTGTTACTAAAACATCTTTTAGTTTTCCACCTACAGTATAATAATTTTCATTCTTGAATGTAGATATTTATTTATTTCAAATCAAGTCTTAAAAAAAAAATCTCATTCAACAGCTGTCTTTAGGGAGAATGCTACTTTCTAAAGACAAGAAAGTGCATTCTATTTAGTCAATCTATCAGTCCATGAATCAGCCATTCTTTCTGAGCCTCTGTTGCCCATATCTCCATACACCTGTGCATATTATTTCTCTTTTTTGTGCCATTTTCTTTATTTTACTCTCATTCATACTCCAAAACAGATTTTACTTCTTATATTTTCCCCAGGCACCAAAGCGAGAGCCACCACAACTGTGTTGTGGTAAGTTCTTCTAAGAACAAGCATACTTCTGAAAACTCAATTACTGGAGGTTCCAGCTGAACCTAGATTTGACTTTCATGACTTATGAACATCTGATACAATCCTCTGTGTTAAACCTTGTCTAGACCCTGCACCAGCAAGAGGACGCAAGGAAATTAAATGAAGCTGCATCGGGTGAAGTTCAGACTGGACATTAGAAAAACATTCCTCACTGAGAGCGTGGTCTGTCACTGGAACAGGCTTCCAAGGGAAGTGATCATAGCGCCAAGTCTATCAGAGTTCAAGCAACATCTGGACAATGCTTTTAGTCGTATGATTTAGTTTTAGGTAGTCCTGTGAGGAGCAGGGAGTTGAACTCAATGATCCTTATGGGTCTCTTCCCACATGAGGTATTCTATGATTCTATTCTATGATTTATGTTCATTTCAACATTAGCTTCACAGACCAATTCTGATGTATGGGTATAATATCCCATGTGTGATATCTCAGCATGGAAGATAACAGAGAATCACCAATCATTTAGGCTTGGAGGGACTTTGGGAGTCCCCCCTCAAAGCAGGGGCAGCTCTGTGTTCAGACCAGGTGGCTTAGGGGTTTGCCCTATCTTGCCATCAAAATTTCCTACAGTTCTCTGAGTAATCTCTTACATTGCATGGCTGTCCTTAGGGGGAAATCATTTTTCTGTGTCCAGTCAGACACTCCTGTATTTGAGTTTATCACCATTTTATTTCCTCATCCCACCACACAGTGGTGCCAGTTCTAGCTCCCTCTTCTTGGTAATCTCATAAGTATTGCAAGGCTGCAGTTATGTGCTCTCTAAACCTTCTTTTCCCCAAACTGAACATGCTCCAGTGGGTTAGGAAGTGCACTAGCTCACTTAAATGTCATCTTCTAAAACTTGGTTATCTCAGATAGGCTTGTTGTCTAGGGTAACCTCACCACTGGAGAAAGAATGTTCTTAGGGTTGTTTTTTTTTCTTATAAAATGGGTGTGCAAGTGAGGTAGGATGAACTCACCTCTGCAAATGTCAGAGGTTTCCTGCCAACAAGACAAAGAGCCTTAGTACTTAGCTAAAAGCGGAGGACTATCCAAATGGCAAACTTCAGGTACAATGAATCTTGCTGGTAGGGACACAAACTGTTTCCTCTGGTCTTTGCTATCTTTGTGTGGCACTGGCCAAAACCAGCACCTCTTGATTCTTTGTTGCCTCTCTCTTAGAAGAGAGTGATGGCCAATCTGAGTGTCTTGCCAAGTGACTCGGCTTTCACATATGAGAAGCGCAAGATGAACAGAAAGGGTGCAGAAAACAAAATCCTTCTAAGTGGCACACCCCAGTGGTAACAAAATGTAACTTTTTCTCTTTTTCAGTTACTGTTTCTGGTTTGTAAATCGAGGAAACATCCTTAAAATGACCAGGCCCCATAAAGAGAGAAAGAAAGAGATTTCTGTCTGGGAAATGCTTATACTGCAGAGAGTTGGCCTACAAAATCCTTTCCCTGTTGCAAAGTTACTCCAAAAACGTACATAACACCAGAAGAAAGCTGACACCTCCTTAATCTTATCTTTGTAATTGTATCTATTATGGTTCAGGACACACCTTCATTTAAATACAAGTGAAGTTCAAAATCTTTCTGAATCAATCTGATTTTTTATTTAAGTGTTGTAAGAAAATGATTCAACACTGTAATTACCTCTGGCCATAATTGATTGTATTTTTTTACATGGTAGGTTATTAACAAAATATTATTTGGAACTGAAGTCTACCTTTAAATACAGTTTAGATTATTGCAGCAATATACCAAATACAATGTTATAAATGTGCAGCAGGTGGCTACTAAATAACAGTTAGTAACATTCAGCATTCATTCCAAAGAGTGCATTTAGGACCAAATTAGCTGTCTTGCATGAGTGATTTATTTGACTGATAGTGCACTGTATGGCATGACTAATAAGCATTATGCAGTTTTATGAAGCAATAAATCACAGCTACACAGTGATGTCAATCTTTATCTTTGAAATACTATTTTAGAAAAGGAGCGAATAGTCTTTGCTTCGTTCAGGCTATTCTATACCAGGGGCAATCCAGTACTCCTCAGTGCCTAAATTCACACCACCTGGTGTAGTCCAAAGCCATTATGCTCTCACCTTGTCAACGTAAAATGACAATATAATTGGCCACTCTAGAATTATAACACTGCTTGTCTGTTTGTATGTCATGCAGCAATACTACATTTGATCAAGCCACTAGCTGCATGTAATATTTTAGATTTCTGTGTATTAAACTGTGCTAATTTTGAGGAAAACTTCTTAAAAATATAGAAAAAGAGGAAAGATGTATTTCTGAGTATGCTCAGAACAGACCCATGGAAGCAGTAAAACCTTTCATCAAGCCAGTCCCCCACATATCTCTCTTCATGCTCTCAAACCAATTAAAATGCCTGAAGAATTGAAGTCAGTGACATGGCCAACACTGGAGTACAGAGCCATCATGCAGTTCACAGAGAATTTTTTTAACATATGGGAAGGGTCTTACAGAAACTGGGGAGGAAGGAAACATAGGGAAGCCAGGTCCTCTACTGCAGTGCCTTCAGATTCCTGCTGTAAGACGTTGGGTGATCTTGTAGTTTATAATATCCACAGCAGGACTGTCAAGAGACACATACTTCTTTTGTCATGTAGTTCCCATCATCTGTGGACACCTCCTTCCACTCTTGTGCTTGGAGAGCTGAGAATATATCCTCCCAGTTAGCTCATACTGCTAGGCAGGAATGATTGATTAGTTTATAAAGAGACAGATGGGAACACGAGTAGGAAGAAGAGGAAGATACATCTCATTAGCAGCATGAATTACTCAGTTTTAGTTTGAAAATAATCTAAATTTAACCTGAGGATTATTCTTTTTCTTAACCATAAGTTTTTTTCAGGGTGGAGCCTTTCTGAATTCTACTTCTACACACCCTGTTTCACCATCATATTTCCTTGTGTTAGATACAGTCTGTTGATTTTTCAGATCACATCCCATTTATTAATTTCCCATGGTTAGCTGAATTAAGGCCCTTAGAGGACAGACATAACTCCCTTGTACGCTGAATTGTTTGCCATGGAACACTATGGACCTGATCTGTAAGCACCAGCTTGATGTACATTATTTTTTTCATTACCTCCAGCAGCTCCCACAATTATAGCAAGTCTATGCCCCAGTTCTTGGCCCCCTCGACAAGAATATGGAAATGTCAAGATCTCCGGGAAGTATTTTAGAGGATTTTGTAGTTTAGACGTGAGTACTTGTGACACCTAGTGGTTCGGGCAGAAAAATACAAATATTTTAGAGGAAGAGGAAGTAGGGGATAGGTTGGAGAAGGGAAGGAGGGGTCCAATATTGATTACTGGAAGGTAGTTACTACGACATCCTGAGAAAACACACAGATGAACAAATTCTTTCCCTAGGAATGTGTCACACCTGTCTGAGGCAACCACCTTTTGTAACCCATCACGTAAGCAATGGAAAAGTTCAGCCATAGGAAACACTTCTGAGGTGGGGTGGGATGAGGTGATTATAGACATTTGAGTAAAGTGGTCAGGCAATTGCCCAAATCCTCTTTCTGAAATAGGAATTGAGCGCAGGAGCTGTGGGTGATGGCACCAATCTGTTAAAAGAACAACCTAAAGGCACATCTGGGATGGAGAAAGACTATTGGTTCAGGCAATTATGCATGATTAAGAAAAGCAAGGGAAGTGTTACAACCAGTTCATTGCTGGCTCTTTAGGAAGTCATCCTTTAAATGTGACATTTCAGCAATGTCCCATCACCCAAGACTTTCCCCGTACTCAACAGAAAAATGTGGATGTTTCCCAAGACATGGACTCAGATCTTAGGTGCACTGAAGTGCTCTGTGAAGAAGCCTGTCTTCATACCCTAACGAGATAACCCTGAATTGTATAAACTTTGTAAAAAGACAAGATCAAGAGCAGACACCCTCCTGATGTATAGCAAGCCAACTGAGAGTTGTCACATCCAGTGACTGGGCAGCATAAGCTGTGCTGGCTGACTGGGAGCCTGAACCTAGAAAGGCACAACCTGTTTTCTGTTGCAGGGAATAGCTCTTCATCAGATACCCAAGCTAGTGACCCCAGTGTGCAAAATCTCAAGAAACTCCTATGTTGGAAGCTCTCAGGAGAAGGCCACTTTTGATGGTAGAGATAACAACCTGCAATGGCTTTTAGAAGTCTCTAAAAGAAATCAAAACAATGGAGTGCAACATAATGCAAAACTCCCTCAGAGGTATTCACAATTCATTAGTAACAGTGCCTATTTCTATGTGGTTGTCCATTAATGCAAAATAACCACCCAAAGATCTTTAACAGGGATAACATAAACAAAAACAATTTCCTTCATAACTAAACAATTTTGCACAGCTAGATTACAGATCTATTAAAATACAGCTTGTAAGTACACAGATACAGACATATACAGATGCACAGTTTGGATACACTTAGTGTGACTCATGAGCTGGAGTACGTGGTGTGACTCACACAACTCCTGTGAGATTTGTTGGGTGATGGGTATCATGGCTTCTAGCATTACAGCGCACCACTGTATGTCTCTGGAAGATAACAAAGTATATTTGCAGTGTACCTGGCAGTTTATGCCTCAAACTCTGCCACCTGGCATTTTCAGGTCACATCTACCCTTCTTCATTGCCTTGGCATGCGCAAAACACCTCATCTGGATGTTTCAAGTTAGATTGGATGAGAGGAATCTGACCCCTTGATGGGCCACAGTTGTTATAACTCTTGTCAGATGTTATTGCAAGGTTTGTCCAACAAGGGGTAAAGCTTGAATCATAGTAACTGCATGATTTAAGAAGTAGTCTGTGAACAATAGATCCCAGATCACTCCCAAAGCTGCTCTCAAACTTTGCAAATGGTCATTTTGCTTGGACTCCTTAGTTGTGCTGCTTGTCTAAGGGACCATTGTTCGGTGTCCCTTGATAGATGGTTAAAAGAGAAATATATTTTGTGAGATTGCTGCTACTACAATGACAGGAAGAAAACTGATGTCCCTCAGTAACCAAGGTGTAAGCTGTATGTCATCAGAGACAGAACTAAATTATTCTCATATGGAAAAGTATTGCAACTGACGGTGGGAGTGAAACCATTCAGGTCTCTTCATCCCAACCCTAAAGAGCAAAACTGCAGCTAAAAATGGGAACTGGATTGATTCATTCCACTCAGTACTATACTCCCATTTTCCCATGTGAACCCTCAGGCTTGCAGGGAAGCCAAGAAACTATGACCTGTTGGGTCAGCAGAGAAGCAGAGTGTACTTCGTAGGGCACAGCACCATCAGGGCAGCCTCAGCATGCTGCCGTGATATATCTGAAGTCCAACTAGGCTCTGCCTTATATAAACCCAGAGTAAACAGAACCTGGAGAAACAATCAGTTTAATAGTAAGACATTATCAGTTCCTGCTCATTGTCAACAATGCAGATAGCAGAACACCAGACGAACTTGTCTCGCATGCATAGGCAGAGCCTGTAGGAGAGGTGGAAGCAAAGCCACAGAGTGAAAAACTCTTAAGAAATTGAGTTGCTAAGAAAGCAATTGTCCATTTGTTTCATCGTGTAGAATTGTGTCCACTCGTATCATTGTGTAGAATGATAAGGAAAAAAAGGAAGGAAGGAAGGAAGGAAGGAAGGAAGGAAGGAAGGAAGGAAGGAAGGAAGGAAGGGAGATGGTGAGAGGACAGAGAATATAAAGAAAGAAAAAGAAGAAGGGAAGGGAAAGAGGAGAAAGAGAAAGAAACAAAGTAAGAAAGAGCAAACTATTGTAAAGCATAGAAGAAACTAGGAAACTGGATATTTCAGAATCATCCCAGAAAAAAAATAAAATTACATATTTGGCTTCAGTAGGACCAAACTTCATTTGCACTATTATACCTGGGCTCAGCATCTGAGTCCATTCAGTTTTAAACTTGTCTTTCAATACCTAGACTAAAACTAGTACACAGAACCCTGTAGTACACTTTTACTGAAGCAGGAAAATTAGCTACTAAAGGACTTAAAAAAAAGTAAAGTTGAATGAATTCCACTAAATTCATCTTGTCACAGAAGGAAATTGGCAAAAGCATTCTAGACCTCCTAATAAAAACAGGAGCAAAATCAGCAAAATCTTCAAACTTTCCTTTTGAAGTGACCTTTCCCTATGTGAAATGTTAGATGCAGCCTCACCAAATGACAAAGAAGGAACAGAAAAATATGCCATGGTTGCTTATCAGTTCTTCACAATTGTATTCTTTGTCCGAAGGAGTACTATTTGGTTGGCCAAGTCAGACACTGGCCATTAGATAAGCCAGTAACTTCTAAGGTCCATCAGAATTCTCAAGGACTACAGTTTGATTTGGTAGAAAGGCAAAGTCATAAAAATAGAGGTTATGCCACTCTGCTCTACAAGGAATGTGTCTGTGAAATGCACCTATTAAATGCAAATCACACGAGAAAACCTGTACTGGTTCTTCTTGGCTTGGGCATTAAGAGCAGTTGTGTTAATAAAATCATGCTTTTACTCATGTAGCCTATTATTCTTAAATTATACCTGAAATTACATCAAATTACATCCAAGTGTACCTTTCAAAAGCAACAGGTGAAGTCATGAGATTTATCTCATATAAAATAATTAATAATTTTGCTGGCAATGTGACAGCTATACAAAAAACTAAATTGGCTTTTCCAGATTTGTGTTGCATCCACTGGACTCACAGTAATAAAATAGCATTAGATTTTCCTTTTTCTTCCTGATGTAAGTACATGCAACTTAATATGCAAAGAAAGTTGCTATGCTTAATAAGTAGCTGGCATTTTATTACAAGAAATTAATTTAAAGTCTTGTAAGGACAACATCCCATTGCATAGTGTAGTCAAAAATTAATTACAGACTTCTTTTCAGCAACATTATATAACCGTATAGGCGCGACTGACAATATTTTTCAACATGTTTTGTTGGTGTTTTCTTCAAAAGGTGTCCCAATAAGCATTAAGATTAAAAATAAATGCATCGGATCCAAAATGCTTTTTCATTGTTCATATGTAATTGTAACATTATTGAAGTTAACAGTGAGTGAAATGTTATTATAAGATATAACAGAATATCTTTCCTACTAAAACCTGTTGATATTATTCAAGGCCAATAAACCATGTGAGGGAAATATTTTCTCTATGATAAAGTAATTAAATAACACCAAGAGAATGCAATATATTTTGTTCTCTACTCAATTCCACACATTACAGTGAGAGCTTAATAAAGCCATATTGGCAACAGTGATCTCTCCCTTCTGTTGTAAGTCATAGCCTTATCAACCTATCAGAATAAATAAATAAAAATATTAATCTATCAAACTATTTGCTACTCAAATTGTGTTTCCAGTGAGCTCTCTTATCATAAGTATTATAAGCATCAAGAATGAAAACTTTATAATCTAATTTTAAAGAGCCAGTAATGTGTCTTAAAATTTATCGTTCATTCTTTGTCTCTAATATTAGCTTTCAGTTACTAAAGCCTAGTCCAGTCTTACTGCGGTAATGCAAGGCTTTCCACTGATATAGCAGGCTGTTGCTTCATAAGATATCATCAGTGCCTCTATAATAAACCCACTTAGTTCTTGATCTTAGCAGGAATCCAGCTCAGTGTCCTTCAGCCTCAAAGCAGTAGTTAGCTCTTTAGTAAAATCTATGCAAGGAATTACAGAAGAGTGCCAAGCACCTCCCAAAATTTACAGCAGTGAGTACAACAGGACCAGAGAAATCTCACTAAACTGAGCAAAAATTTGGATTTTATCTGTAAGATAATAGCTGATCACAGTGAAACAAAAACACAACTGACAAAAAAGAGTTATCAGTTGGAGAAAAGGGAAATTCCAGTAGACGTCTGGACAACCTCTCACACAAACCATGCTTTTACTCGCAAGAAGATGTATCCAGTCAGTCCCAAATAAGCCACTAGCTATATAAATGGGAGCTATGGCTGACGACCTGAGTTTGCAGAGCTTCATCTAAGATTTTTTAAATATTCCAAAGGGTTTGGTACACTTTATTTTCCAAGGATAGGTAATGTTTCAGATTTGCGTTTTCTTTAACAGAGGAAAATCTCTAGGGAGACCTTTCTTCCCAGACTTATTATTTTGGACATGTTATATGAAAGAATATTTAATCTGAATTTTTCCTTCCCTCTCCTCTACAGACCCAATAAGGAAAAATAAGTTGAGAAATGTCTACAGACTGTGTCATAAACATTGACCACAAGGGGAGGATATCATTAACTTCCTAAAGCAATGTATGCATGATAGATGTGAGTGACATACAGGGGAAAGTCTAAATTATGAGGGAAATTCTCAGAACCCTGTAAATTAAGACTGCAACAAGACAGAACCCAGTGAAAATTGAGCTACACATTTTTAGGTTCCAGCTTGAACTTGAGTTCCAGTTCTATCCAGATATGATCAAACTTCTTCCAGGTCTATAGAGCTCTAGCTGACAGGTTAATAGAGAAACTAGATCTTTTCAGATGAAATTGTTTACTTTGTTTCATTATCATAAGTTACATTAGGAAAATAATAACACTGTCACTATTAAAAGAAACCAAATCCAGCAGAGAATTGCTGGATATCGATCTATTTTCCTAGGCCAGGGCTATGCTGATCAAATACTGGAGAAAATTCTTAAAACCATTTAAGCACAAGTATAAGAATGAAGTACGTGTGGAACCAGTGAAATCTGGGGTTAATATTGCTTAGACACATATTACTTTAAAAACAGACTTTCAAGGTGGCTGCCATGCATAACATTGAATGTAGTTAGAGGGGAAAGTTATGCACTTAGTTTTATTTATTCTTCTGGTGAGTGAAAGCAGAGGGAGGAAAAAAAAAGACTGGACAAGAAGCAGCTATATTTATTCTTAATCCCTATTCCAGTAATCATGCTAGCTGGATGTTCAGAATCTGAATCCAAGAGAATTTATAATCTTAAACATAATAGGAAAAAAGAAGACTCTGCATGAAGAAAGCAAACATCCAGAGGGATAATGTGTAGGCTTGAATAAGCATGAACTGTGTTGTGCAAATACATGACAAGGGGAAAGGGGACTGAGGATACTAAGGCACTGAGGCATCTGTGATTTTTGTTTTAATCAACTGGATTCCTCTCTTCCTTTGCAGTTTCAGAAAAGCTGGTTAAAGAGAGGAACCATATTCCATGAACTATGCAAAAAGGATATGATTATTCAAACCATGCCCCCAGTAAAGATATGCAGCTTGCATTTTCATTCTACATCTCATCAAGAGAAAGAAAAATAAATGAAAAAGAATAGAAAAATCCTGTTTTCTGAACTTTATTTATATGTAATTAAATCTGTAGAAAGACAGGTGGTGATGAGACAGGCATGGAGATGAGACAATAGAAAGCACAGAGAGCAAATCCCAGTATCAATTACTGCTTTACACATTTTTAAAAGGGAAAGTGTTAATGATATTTTGCCTTGATTGCACACCGCAATAGAATAGGAATAATTCCTCCTCCTCTACTTCACTGGACTACTCATAGGATTAAATTGCAAAGTCATAACAAGGTCTGGCCTTAATTTCCTAGAGCAAGAAGTCAGTCTGAGTTGCCTTCAGCTCAGCTCCCTGTCTTGGTCTTTCTGATCTCAGTTCAAGGTTCCTGTTGAGGTTACAAGATGCAGAGTACCCTATTCTTTATGATTTCAAATCTGCTGTTCACCATACAGGACTATACTGCATGGCCCCTGAAGACATCGAGCCACAGAGCAAGAGTGCCCCTGTAGTGTGCAGCAGCAATGCTGCATCACCAGCCCAGCCCCAAAATTGCACTCAATCCCTTGGTTTTCTGTTGGGCACTTGCATTGCACAACGAGCTGAGCTGCATCCTCAGCCTTTTCTGAAGACAGACTCATTGGTTTCAAACATGAATTTCTGAGGGAACCAGATGCTAGGCATGTGGGAGCAAATATCCAGTCCTAGATAAGTAGCATGCATGGTCCTCAGAGTGGGATATTTATCTTCCGATGTACATCTGTGACTCGTGACAAATGTGATATTTATTTTAAAGTCTCACATATAATATTTGGGATTCAGTAGACCTTTATAGTTCATTATCTGAAACTGATTCTGCATTGCATTTATTCCTGAAACATCACATCTCTTCTGAAACATAATGGACTCCACCTGTAAATATCTCCTGAATATAATTAAGACCATCTGGTGAGAGAATTGATTTTGGAAACATTTTTGCTGGAAAGGAAGGCAAATTCACTCCTGGGAGCCAGAGTCTCTAATAGTGTTTCCTTTTCCTTTGAAATAATAGTATGAAGTAAAATCCTTCTGGGAGGTGTCAACAAAATCTTAATTTGATGTACAAGGGCTGAAAAGTCAAAGCTAGAAGGGCAACCATGAGACAGAGATGTGTTTACACAGATGATGGATTTTCTCCAAAGCCTATGAAAACAGTACTAAATACTCTCAGGGCTGAACTATGGGACTGAAATGAGGCATCAAAGAATGATTAATATATGTTAACTTGCTCCCACCCACTATCACACCGTGTGAAATTTTTTCCCCTACAATCACAAATAATCAGCATAGTGAAAAGGGTTTCTAATCCATTCCTTGTATTAGCCCATACTCAGGCAGGGAAGGAGTCACCAACACAGGTTTAATTGCAGCTGGCCTGCATTACTGCTTTTATTTTTGCAAAACAATTTAAAGTAGAATATAAGCCCTTTATAAGGCAGTTCCTTCCTAGAAATGAGTTTAATGCATGAATTTTTGTGTAAAGCCTGCAGGTATCTGAGTTGGAGACTGACTCTCTTACACGTACCTCAGACATGAACTGAAGCTCCAGGCTGAGCTGAAATGGAGCTCCTGGGCTTATGGGCAGGGGCCAGGGGAAGCTCAATGGTCAAGGCCCCTTGGGGCCCTGAAAAATACTTATAGGGCACTTATTTTCAGCATCTGACTTTAACCAGACTTACTTTGATTGGGCTGCTTTATCAACAACAGAATATGTTGGACATAATATTGTGTAGAAGTACATAAGGCTGTTTTTTGTTTACTCACTAGAATCAACAATACTAGAATTTTAGGTTCTAATCAGAAAAAAACCCCAAACAATAGAGTGCCTATTCAATGATTCATTTGCTTTTCAGATGTTTGAGTCTCACAGTTAATATTGCCCAAGTAGCCATTGGCAGAGCAAAATTATCTTCCTACACTTGACCTCCAAGAAATAATCACTGTCTTTTTTTTAGGACATCTGACACTGGGACCATAACCTCAAAAACCAGAGAGATTTCTCATCACTGACTTTGGGGTTTTTTTGAAAAAACTTTGATCTAAAGTGCATGTGTGAGGTAAGGAGGGGAGAGGAAGAGGAAAGGCCAGTATTAATTGCAGAGATTGCAGGCAGGGTTGGATAACAATTTTGAAATAAATCACATAACCAAACCATAACAGGAAAATCTTTGATAGTCTGAGCATTGTATAGAGCCAGTATACTCTCCTCAAGGCACAGAGCCATTTCATCAGTGTTCCTGGAAAGCTCAGATGAGATCCCTAGTGTTAGGATATCATCAGCTCTAAATTGCTAAACAACTTCATTTTCTACTCCTTTACCCCAGTTCACCACCAAAAAGCCCACCTAAATCCCTCAAAAAAACACCAAAAAACCTCAAATAAAACCAAATAAAACCCCCATGTCCTCTTTTATGGGAACAGCAGAACTACACCAATTTGAGAAGACAGTGAAATATAGAGATATAAAGTAGACACAGCTCACTACTTTATATGAACATGTGTTGGAATGGATATGGAAACTGCTTCTCTTTGAGTGAGTTTTACTTGCAGTCTTAGTTTTCTGAACAGGTTTCTTTTATCTCTCCAAAATATTTTCAAAAACATGCTCTAAAATATCAAAACAAAACTCGTCTCCTTATTTCATAAACCTGTAGTGTTATAAAGCGGTCCTGGCTAGATAATGCCTAATTTCTTATTCTTCAGTTGCTCTCAGAAGTCTTATTTTCTACCACCTGATGTGATATAGTGAACTACAGAGTTATTCAAATCTCAGGGCAATTGGTTATTTTACACTATGTATATACACTTTATGAAGAGTAAAGCTTTTGGCTTGTACAATAATGAATAGAAGGAAATTGGAAATGAATTATATTTTCAAGTCTTGAGCATTATAAATCTTGACCTGCAGTACTATAAAACAATTGTAGTTTTAAATATATGATCTAATCTAACACAAATAGGTTGTATATATGGTAGTTTTGTGTCACAGTACTCCTCCAGTGAAGTTACCAGAAACATAGGCTGAAGCTATCATCAAAAAAAAGCAAATAAATATGTGAGCCTAAGTAATTCTGGAGAATTATCTCTAAAGAATTCCAGTTTCCTGTTCATCTGCATCTTACCATTGCCCAGCTTTTGTGTTTAAGATAACTTATGTATGTCAAGAGGGCTTATAATGTTTTTCTTGCATTTAATATCAAACAAAGTGTCACTTCCATATGCAGTCTTTCCATCATCAAGGTACTTTAATGGTCTATCATCTCCTTCATCAGGCCACCTATTTCTGTGACATTTGTGGAAGAATAATTATATTTGGAATCTCAAGCCTCTATCTCACATGTGGCTGAAATTAGAGAGCACACACACAAACAGACTTTACAAGCTTTGTTTCCAGAGGAAATCTCTCTACAAAGACACTCTTCTGCCTTTTGTTTTACAAGAAGTGATCTCATTGTAATCAAAACGGATGTCCTATAAAAGACATTAGAAGCTTTTTCCATTTAAATGAAAGATAAACAATTAACACTACTCAGTATCAGAAGAGTAAACAAGCAGTGGTAAGTGCTAGACCCATCATCCCAAGAAGGTGTAATGTCCCACTTAAAGCTGTAAAGTTGTTTCGTTCGGAAGTGAGGTGGGGTTTTCATATCATGCCATGGATTGTTGCACCCATTCTCCTGCTACTATTTAGTGTATTTCTGATTGTAAACTTACCAGATTCCTCAACAGATCCGTTTGGTTTTTGTTTCTATTTTTTCTATGGGGACATTCCTCTTCTAATAACAAAAAAGTCATATATCTTCAGGGTTCACATTAAAGTCAGGAAAAATACTAAATGAAGGTGATATGAAGGTTGGACAACTGAAAAAGGAGATATTAGAGGACCAGGAAAAAAGTATTTACTTTTATACAGATCATGAAAAGAAAAAAAGCAAGAAATATGCTCCAACTGTAAATTCTTTCAGATGACAAAGGTAAAGGGGATGATTCATAAAAAGTCAAGAAATCATGAAAAGGTTACATGGTCCAAAATTATAGAAGAAGTAATTCTCCATGGTTGGCAGGATGAACATAAAGAACAGACTTTTCTGCTATTAGGATGAGCTCTGCAATATGACACATGCACTGAGCAGATAAAATATCAGTAGGGTTGAAGTAGCCTATTGCAGTGGATTCTGCAATGACTGATGCTGCAAAGCAGAAGTGTGCAACTGCACAATCCCCCAGGCTTCCGAAACTGACAGAAACCTCTGAATCACCTGTCACCAAACAGTTTCACTTCTAGGACACGTTTGCCTGGTGTGACAGAAATTCATATAAACCTTTTTAATTTTGTCTGATCTGACATCTCTTTGGAAGAGTAGTAGCAGCATAGGCTCAGTTTCACAACCAGTGTAAAAATAATACTCAAGACGCTGGTATTTCTGATTTTTTATTATGGCACTTTAAAGCATATAAACTCCATTTCTAGGTGTTTCAAGCCAGTTTAAAAATAAAATAATAAAATAAAATGAGGCTTTAAGTTTTAGGCAGTATTTCAGTAATTTTGGTTGAGTGTTACTAGACAGGAAATAAGAATTTTGCTATGAAAACAAAGAGTCTTCTCAAAATAAGGCTTCCTTTTCATAAAAGATACATGTGTTTGCTTAAGGTTGTCATGTCCATTGGCTCACCAGTGTATATTTTTTCAGATAAGAAATTTGTGGGTTTGAAACATGAAAAAACAAACTAAGCCTGAAAATACATTTCTCTACTTAAACAGCATCAAAGTTTATCTCCTATTTATAGCCACCCAATTCTATTTACTTTATAACATGCAAGTTAGAAACAGCTCTAGAGCCTGAACTCTGAATTTTTTTTCTATTTCAAATCTTATCACCTTAGCAATTAAGGATGCTGGTCAAAATTCAGCTTGCTATTAACTGTTCATTGCCATATATTGCATTATTTTGAACTGAAGGCAGTTTGTAGTAGAGCCTAAAACCAAATTGAGTTTTTATGAAACCTCACTTTAAAACAACATTTCCGCTTCGTATATTTGACAATTTTACTTAAGAGCCTCATAAGTTCAGAATAGTTACATAATAGTTACATCACGGCTTTTAAAAAGGATTGCACTCAGCTACTCAGTCCATTGAAATACTAGAAAACAGGGAAAAGGAAAATACGTAGTGTAGAGGAGCTCTGTCCACTGAACTGAGTTGTTTGTAGCAAGTTCTGACTGAACATTATGACATCCTCACGCCTTCTGGTAGACTCTAACACACTTGACACCATTCATGTCACATTCCTAGAAGACAAAGAGATGGATTTATTTATTTGCCTCAGTGCGGACTATGAGGAATAAGATCTTTTAGTTACTTTTCAGGCTACTGGCCAGTAGTACTCAAGGATCAGAAAGCAGGACTGGAGGACTCACCACCACCAGTTGTCCATCCACTAGTTTCCGTGTTATTATGGTCTTCTTGCCATCCCATTCCTGCTCCTGAATCAATGATCCATCATCTTTTAAGCTGACAAGGGTCTGAAAGAAGAACCCAAACATTACTATTTTACCCAGAACATTTGATGGAGACTGAGGCTTTCAACACCTTGTTGCAAAGAAAAAATTTCCATCCCAGCTCACTCAATTCTAATTTTGCCATTGACTTCAACAAAGCCAGGATTTTATCTTAAATGTTTTATTGATCCTCTTCTTTCTCACTGTTCACTCACTGCTCTGACACATTCCCGCACCAGGCAGACCTTTGATAGCGGGCACAATTTCAATTAACAAGAGCAGACGATGATGTTCTCTGTTCACATCTCTGTACATGGGCTTTGAGCTTTTGTGTAACGTTTATCTGATCTTGCAATAATAGAAGAATTGCTGGTGGCTGGAGGTGGAGCTGAATGGTACACAGAGAGCACATGTACATGGAAATGAAAGAGACGGATTGGGGGGCTTCTTTGGGTTTAAACTCCCTTTGGATGAATATTGTCCCTACTCGGTGCAGGAAGAAGCTCTTGGCCTTCTAAAACGGGAGATTAGGGACTGTGATTCACAGGTATGCCCTGTGTGTCTGTTATCCCAGGCTCTCTTGTTATGCAAATATGAGACTGAACAGAAAGGTTAACCCTACAGCTGAATTGCCTCTGATTAAACATCAATGGGATTTTTTCCACAGGCTTCAAATGAAGTGGCATTTGGCTTTAACAGGGATTTAGAGGTCTGTTAGTTTTACTAACATAATACTTCTGCTACAAATTGGAAACAATAAAATACACAAGACATTATTAGCTTCAGCATTTTCCCTCTTTGGAAGTTGCTTCATCCACGGGGGGGGGGAACCAAGCTAGAAAAAGAATTTCTTTCAATGAGACTTACAGACACAGCTGTTCATCAAATAAAGCATTGTTAGTGGGGATGTCAAAACTGATTTAAATAGCATCCTCATCCGTAAAACACACAAAGAATTGTGTTTTTTCAATAGAAAGTGTAATATACTGACCTGAGTTTTCCTGCCATCTAATGTATTTTCCTCGAATTTCTCACCAAGCTTGAAGCTGAACTGTGACGTTTTGAAGGTGCTTTCTGTTTTTACAGTGATTGTGTCCCCATCCTTAATAATGTAAACATCTGGTTTGGCCATGCTTCCCATTTTTCTCATGGCCATACCCACACCTGCAAGATGAGAGGCACAGAGTGTCACCAAGTCAGTTAAGCCCTAAAGCTTAGAGCCACACAAGAATTCAGATACCTAATTCCCATTTAATTAGGCACTTAAGTACACTTGACAATCAAAGCTGGAGAGCCACAAAGAAAGAGGATGTTTTAAATTATCCACTGATGAGGAAGGAAAAAAGCTTATTGGCAGGGTTATTCTTTTGCTTCCTCAGAGTGCTAAAGTTAAATCTATTTTGCCCTCTAGAGGACTCACAGATGTCCCAAAACTCAACATTGAATTTTTACAAACAGAAATAAGCAATAAACAGTAAAGTAAACACAAAAGCGTAAACTAGTATGAAATTATTCCCTTCAAGTTCTATCACTTTAAAAATTCTACAGATTAATTTTAATGGACAGATTAATCCACCTACATATTTATTTCAACTTACTCAAGAAATACTCTTCCATCACTCTGTACACAATTGCAAACATGCAATTTTAAATAACATTTCATTTTCTACATCCTGTATCCAAAACATGTGCTCATGAATTAGAAATCCACTATAATGAAAAATGGTGCTTACACATACGCAAAAAGAAGGACCACAAAAGAAATGAGCTTTGTGAATGACTGAAAATTCATCATCTGGAGATACTAGCCCTCAAAACCCCAGCAATAAAAGATTCACCCTGCCACAGACCCTGTGTGTCCTGTTTGAGGGGTTTGCTTGAGTCCTTTTGATCTGAAGGATGAAGATACAAAACAAAGGGTAGTTGGGCAACAAACATGAATCCATCAAACTGGAAAGTGCAGATCTGAACCAAGAAGTGATAAGCAACCAAATGGAGCAGAAAGTGCCAAGTCAGTGAGTGCCTGGGCTCTGCAGCTGGTGTAGTTAGAAAATGTCTTGTAAGAGCACAGCACACCCCTGGGGTGCACAGGATACTTGGGAGAGGGATGAGTCCACAAAGCAAAGATTAGTTTCCTTGGGAGGTGGAAATAAAGTACTTCTCAGCCACTGCTTCTCCAGACGCAATTGAGATTCCAGGACTAAGACTTAAGCTTGAGCCTGTAGAACAAAACCCAGTCCTCCTCAGTCCAGATTTTCTGACCAGAACTGGATATTGTCATAGTGACCCCCCACCCCCTCCTTTGCTGTTATCCAGTCCAGAGTAATCAGTGAGTTATCTCATCAGCTACGCCTTGGGATCCAACTGAACAGACATGAGCCACATATGTTTTCCATATTGCATGGAGTGAAATTCAAACTTGTTTATCCTTGAACATTCTTTTATACAGGCTGAGCAGAATCTGCAGAATCTCATTCATGGTGCAACAATAGGATCAAAGGCAAAGAGTTTCCCAAGTAGTCAGCGAGGGCAAGATCCAGTAAAGGACTGTCTCCTAAAGTGTGACTTAGAGTAAATTTAATTGCCTAAATTGCAGTTGTAAAAAGAAAAAGTTGCTAGTTTAAGATTGTGATGTAAAAACAAACAAACAATGCTCAGTTGCTGCCTACACATGGGAGGTGCTCTGCAGTTGCAGCACTTAATTTCTGCTTTGAAGTTGCAGTCTGGCGCATGCCTAGTCCTGGCTGATAGACGTGAGCACCGCGGCATCCTAATCCACAGCTGAGCTAAGCTGAGCTTAAAACTCTTAAATTCCTTCATAGTCTCCCAAAAAGCATGGTCCAGAGGCTTTCTCACATCACAGCTATCACATATTGGTGGCCTCTCACAAAACACAGTTACAGCCACCACTGTCTGCTGAGTATAAATGCAGTGATGCCTTTTGTATTTTACATGAAGAGCACAAGACCTAAATTCTTTCCTGTCCTCCCTCCAAAGACATTCAAGGCCACATCTTCCACCTCTTGAGAAAATATCCTAGCTTTCAGCAGTGAATAAATTGCAGAAAATAATAGCTCCTGGGCTGTGCAAACACTGCAAGGCGTCTGTCACCTGTTGGCCAGGATGCTCCTAGGAAGGTGGTAAATCAGAACTTGCAGAGGAGGCTTCCGGTGTTAGGCCTGTCCTTCATTCAATAACCATGTTACAAAATATAGGGCAACCTGGAAGCAGGGATGACGAGCCAGTACTGTCCCCCTGAGACAAGCGTGCTACCCACACAAGGATGCAAGCAGCCCCTGGCAGCGCGCTCGGCTGCCAGTTACCTATAGGCAGTTGATCCAGTTTGGCTTTCTGGTGAGGAGACACCCAAGGTGACTCCACGGGAAGGCAGCCCAGGCTCAATAGGTCTGTGCGAGGACCCCCGGGCGGTGTAAGCCCGGCCCCGGCAGCAGTGCTGGCGTCCTGCATCCATCACCCCCTGCCATCACCCCACGGTGAGCGGGGCGCGGAGCCCGCTCCTCTGCGCCGCTGCCCCCGCCCCGCGTTTCCCCGGCTCTCCGCCTCAGGCATTAGCGGAGAGGGAGGAGAAAACCGGCCTAATCGCAGCCGGGCTGCTGGCACCGGCTGGTAATCCGGGGTGCTGCCGGCGGGAGGGGGCGGCTGGGCAGCAGAGAAGGCGCAGCAGGGGCGGCGGGAGTCGCTTGCTGGCACCGGCACCTGCTTCCCAGCAATTACGGTGCAAAAAGAGCCGCCGACATCTTTAGGACGCGTAGCCGGAGGCGGCAGCTGGCCCCGGAGGAAGGGTCTGCTCCCGGCCGGGGCTGCCTACCCGGCGCCGGGATGGCGCGGAGCCCCCAGTGCCGCATCCTGGAGCGCCGCAGCATCTCCCCGCAGCCGTCACTGCCCTGCCGGAGCTCGCCACGGGACCGCTCACCGCCCGCCGTGGACCTTGGACAGAGCCTCGCCGGCCGGCAGCGGCAACAAGACCCGCAGCAGCAGCGCCGGCAGCGGCAGCACTGGCAGCAGCAGGTCTTCGGGGCGGCCAGGGCGGCATCCATCCCTCCCTCCTTTCCTCCCTCCCGGAGGCGGAAAGCCGCCGGTTCCTTACCCAGCTCCTTCATGTACTCCTCGAAGCCCTCGCTGGAGACGAGGCACCATTTGCCTAAAAACGCATCGATGGCCATGGCGGCGGCGGGCCAGCGATGTCGTGGGGAAGCGCGGAGGCAGGAGAATGGGCTGCAGCGGGGCCGCGGGCGCCTTTATAGCGGGGCCGGCGACATGAGACGCCTGGAAGAGCCAATGAGACGCCCGCCGCGTCCCGGCCCCTTCCNCCGGCGAGTCCCGCCCGCGGCGGCGGCGGCAAGAGCGGGCACGTCGCGGCGCTGCCCGCCCTCCTCCCGCCCTCCTCCCGCACACACACACGCACCCCCCGCCTGCACCCCGGGCCGGCAGCTCCCCGGGCGGCACGGGGCGCCCAGGAGATGTGGGACACTGCCGGGAACATCCCGCCAAGGGATGTCAAGTCGTCCACAAACATCACCCGACACCTACTTCGGCAAAAGAGTCCAGCCCGCTGGGCTTCCGCACCCATGGGGTGCCAAACTGGTCTCCAGGATTTGGGGTCCAGGGAAGCTTTTTAAGTCTGGCGCACCGAATTCTTAAATTATGCAATTTATTACATATAATGTTTTTTATGGGTAATTCAGGATCAAACAAGCAGAGGGCATCATATGGAACGAGGACAGAGCAATAGGGAGTCAGCATTTCAAAGCAGTTTATGGGGTTTGATTGAGGCCTTCCCAGCATCCCCTCAGGTCCCACTGGGATATCACGTGTTACTGAACTACAGCAATCCACAGCTCGCTGCGACCTCGGAGCAGACTGCCATG
The DNA here is from genome assembly GCA_013401335.1 of Brachypteracias leptosomus. Classification (NCBI taxonomy): domain Eukaryota; kingdom Metazoa; phylum Chordata; class Aves; order Coraciiformes; family Brachypteraciidae; genus Brachypteracias; species Brachypteracias leptosomus. Next base: position 107,859 of record VYZX01026656.1, read on the forward strand.
TACCCACAGCAATTGGGTAGCAAATAATATCAATCAAAGTACAGAACTGATGCAGGTCCCACAGCACATGGGAAAATCAAAGCCTGAATGCAACCTCATGCTTCATCACCGGGGAAATACAGATTTGGCACCTTGTCCAAATCTGGACCCTTTAGTCCATGTCAAACTGCAATACTCTAATTCCTACTTCTTGAAGGGTAACAGAGCAGCTGCCATGGCTGCACACTGGCACAGAAGCACCATCATAAAACACACACTGTTATCGGGCTTCATGAACTTTTCTCAAATTCTGTTGGATGAGCAGAGAGATTTACTCTGTTGCTATTTCTAAGTGACAACAGAAATCCTGATTCCAATGTATTCCCAAGATTTGTTTCCAAAATCAGGGTTATGCCAATCTCTGCTGCTTTTGGCCTTGTGTCAGAAACCCACAACTACTTCTCCTGAGCAGAAAATAAGAATATGAAGGTACACCTGGTGCCTGGAGCTTTTCTGCTACTACTTTTGTGGAGGAGTCTGAGATTGAGGTGTCAAAACCAGAGAAGACAGCAAGGTCTCTATGCTGGTTCCAGCATTTCACAACATCAGAAGGTGCCATGAATCCAAATGATCTGGTGCAAGGAGGACATTTCCCTTTATGCTTTTTACTGATGCAACTGCATAGAGCTAAACTGAATCAGTTTGAAGATCCAATACTTTCCAGAAAATGTCAATTTGTCATCCAGTAAGTAATCAGCTCATTTTCCAGTCCTTCTATTTAACTACCCTCCCTACAGAGCTGCCTTTAATTACCTTTCACTTCTCTGACTAGATGTTTGCTTTTAATATGCAACCACCACTATAGCGTCTGGTCATAAAGCAACAAGCCAGGTTGCTTTTTTTGTCATTAAGTAAGTGCATTGAAACACAAGACTTTCAACTTCCTTCCACTTTTATCTTTTTTTTTTTTTTTTTGGCTTGCACAAGAGACTTCTGAGTAAATTTTAGGCTGATGTTTACTACCTAATTCATGATAGTGGAATCAAAATGCTGTTTGTCCTACAGCTCTTTTCTGGTTGCTTACAGAAAGGATAAATGAAAGCAGTTAGATGAGGGATCAACCAACCACCCTTCAGGAATTAGAAAGTCTTCAGCCTTGTAAAATGGGGACAACTTCTAGAAATAGCAGTCTTGGCCTTACTCCATGTGTACTAGCAAAGATTTTTGGATCCACATTTCTGCCATGCTGCCTGCAGATGGCTTACGATATGGAAATTCAGGCATTCAGGTATAAGTGCTGATAATGCAGCAGAAGATATAAAATCCACTATTTCCATCTAGTGGTGAGACAGTATTCCTGGATCTGAAGCATATGGAGATCCAGATACCTACCTGTACAGAACATTGCTATATTTTCTAATCCTCGCACAAGTAATTTGGTTTGATTTATTCTTCTTGCAGATTTTTCAGGTCTAGGCATGTGATTTTATATATGAGGTAAGAAGAAAAAAGAATCTTATCTATCTATTCTGAAATGCAGACTGTTTGGATATAGTGAAAAATATATCTCATTTTTTACAAAAATCTGATGTTTAGCATATTAAGCCAGTGATATGGATTACTGACTGTGATACTGTCAATGCCACATCTCAAAACTCCTTTGAAACCAGATAATGCTGAAATTTGTGGTATCTCATATAGCAAATAAAGTAACTAGAGGGACCAGAGATGTATTCTTCTGGGTAAGGTACAAGTAGACTGGGCTACAAAATACACATCGTCTTTCACTCTGGCAGTACAGTCTATATACTGGTCAAATATGGCTCCTTCTTTGGGAGCCAAAATAAAATAGTCAGATATTCAGAGATTCTTAGGCCACAGGGATCTCTGTAAATCCCAGTTCCTACCTGATTTGAGGCTGACACCACGGTCAGATATGTTCTGTGTGTGTAATCTTCTCTTGTCTCAAAATATACCCAGTGCAGACAGCTGAAGTTCTCTGAGTTTTGCTCATTTCCACATTGGACTGTACATTGTCCAAGAGAAGGAAAATACATTTTACAATAAGAAGTGTAAAATTTTCCTTGGAAATCAGCTGCATGGAAAGCATGTAGCCACAGTTAGGAGCAACCACCCCCTTGGCAACTTGGGCCTGCCAGAGTGAATGTTTTTCTGAGGTAGCCAAGCCCTCACACCTCATAGCAGGGGAGGCTATTACAATCCTTCATTACCAAACGCAAAGAAAAGGACCAAGGCAAAAGAGTGCACAGAGACCCTCGTTCTACTCCTTTGGGCAAGCACGCATCATGCAGTGATGCTTCATCTGATGCGAGACTTGGGAAGCTGTGGACAGCATTGTCTGAGGTTTCTCTTCATTTAGCCATAGCACTACCTGTTGTATGCAAGGTAAGCCATATTTTGTCTTTTGGAGTCATAATACCTGTTCCTTGGGCAGGGCAGAGCACCACCACCTCGTTGTCTACAACATATCACGGATCAGGTTGCACAGGAGGTGTAACTTTTTCCCTAGACCTTTACTTACTAAACTGCACATATGTTTAACTTGGAAGCAACCCAATCTGCTAGACTGCTTTACTATGTAAAAGGGAGGATCTCGCTTTCCTTCTAGTATAAAGAGATATTGTATATGTATAGTACCGTCTTTAAGTGGTAGGCTTGTTCTAGACAAGGTTACTTCTTAAGAAAGCCATAAAAAATTGCCAGGAAAATTGGACACCACAGCCCAAATTTTACTCTTCAGCCTATCCCTACCTGTGAAAAAAATTAAAGCAGTCCAAGAATAATAGTTACTCACCCCCAAGGCATGGATGAGAAAAATTGCATAGGCAGCACAGCTTTGTCTCTGTTTCCTTGTTGTACAAGTGTGGTTTTCCCTTCCCAGCCATGTCATCACTGAGCAGACATGATGAAACACGTGCTATGGTTGCAAAGCTGGCCTAGCTAAGCTTTACTCCAGCTCAGGAGCTATTTGCTTGGGCAATAGTAGACGAGGGATTATGAAGCAACACATGAAGCTACAAGTTCTCATTTGTATGTCAATATACACAAGATCTTCCAGTGTATCAGCATCTCATTACCTCTGAGCTAAAAGAGCTGGGCACAGCCTGTGATCTATCAATGAGCTTTGTGCGATACATCTCAGTTTTCAAGTCAAAACAAAGCTATCTTACCCTCCAGCATGGCTGGGCCTAAGGAGCAGGGGTCCAAGGAGCCTCTGCTGTGGCTCTGGCCATGGCTGCCTCTGCTGCGGGCAGGTGGGTGCCAGGGCTGGGCAGGCCCACGTGTGCCCGCGCGCGGAGCCGTGCCAGCCGGAGCTGCGCTCCTTGCTGATGCCACAGAGCATTACTCTAATGCAATTACCGTGCTGGCAGCCACAGTGTGTGTCCTGCACCCTGTCAGCAGCGTGTTCAAAGCAAGTTTAAAGGGAAATGCTTACATGGAGGGCAAAGTTTACTGTAGCATGGGGTGACAGCTCGCCAGTTGTACCCTGCCTCAATGACAGGAGAGAAAGCTCCAGAGCCTGCAGTGAACCAGAAAGAGCACTCCAGGCTTCATTTTCCTCATTCCAGACAAAAATGACCTGATGTCAGCTCCAGCCCAGTTCACAATGACTGCAGATATACGAGCTTATGGCCAACTTTGGCAGCTTTGAAAAACCCTCTTTATTTAGCAGCAGTATCTACCCTGAATAGCCAACATCCACATCCACACATTAGTATAAAAATATTTTAATATATCTTCAGAATTTGGTAACCAGCATAGTCATTACAATGTTAAAAAAGAGATCAAGATGACTACAAATGATCCACAGCTGTAGCTTTAGCACTGAAAAGGTCTTTAATCCACATAAAACAAAAGCGTATTAGTAGGGGATACCCGCTCACAGAGGAGACTTTCAGAAAGATAATGCTCTGGCATGGCTTTTTAGAAACCTCAGATGTACAAAAAATTATCCCAAAGCTCTATAAATAAAGCCTAATAAAAACCCCAACTCTGTCCTTTCTGTGTGGTCTGGAACCATAAGGACATAAGGGCAAGCACAAGGAATGGCAAAATTACTTGGAATTAATAATGATAAAAGAAATATTTCTACCAATGATGAACATTAGCCTCTGAAATTTAGAATCACAAATTACAGATGTGCCTAATGGATTTTGGAAGGGGTGTATAAAGTTCCAGTATTATTTTTTTGATTGCATATTATGAGTTTTATTACTAAGGAAATTAATCAACCACTGTGAAGGTAATCTCAGGAAAAAAGTTTAATTTATACTTGCAATGATTACACCACTTTTCATTCTCAGGATATCACCACGGAGAGCATTGTGACTATAGAAATACAGAGGGAAGAGCCTGACACTTGTCCTCTACAGAGGAAGGGTCTTCTCAGTGTAATGTGGATACCAATGCCCTTCCCAGCAGTGCTGGAGTGAGAGGGTCAGCAATTCATAGAATCATAGAATGGTTTGGGTTGGAAGGGACCTCAAAGATCATCTAGTTTCAACCCCGCGGCCATGGCAGGGACACCTCTCACTAGACAAGGTTGCTCAAGGCCCCATCTAACCTGGCCTTGAACACCTCCAGGGATGGAACATCCATAACCCCCCTGGGCAACCTGTTCCAGTTTATCACCACCCTCAGAGTGAAGAATTTCCTTCTAATTTCCAGTCTAAATCTACCCTCTTCCAATTTGAACCTATTACTCCTTGTCCTATCACTACAGGCCTTTGTGAAAAGTCCCTCCTGAGCCTTCTTGTAGACCCCCTTCAGATACTGGAAGGCCACAATAAGGTCTTCCCTGAGCCTTCTCTTCTCTAGGTTGAACAAGCCCAATTCTCTCAGCCTGCTCCTCTTCATGTTGAGCAAAATTCCATCATAAGGCAGGAATATGTGTAGCCTGTCTACCAGATCAGGGCTCCCAAAGGACTTCTTCCTGGAGCAACAAGGGCTTAGGTGTAAAATAGATCCCTGGAGCACTGTCAATGAAGGCTAGCTTTTGCCAAGAAGCACAGGTCCCCTCACATCTGCACACAGTGGGAAGAGATAGGCTTAAGCATTAACTTTCAGTTCTGACTTGCCTTTCAGAAAAGACTTTCTTTCATGGACTGTAGAAGAACATAGGGAAAAACCTCTAGGAAGCTAAAGCTAGTTTTTACTATTATCCCGTTCCCATTGCCAACACGCTAAGGTTGCCGAAGGTGTTGACTGTATGACTTGTGTTCGAAAGATCTTCTAAGAAAATTCTTGCCTCCAGCATCTCAGACAACCAGGCCAGCAGGTATTCTCCAGTTCGTTCTTCTAGACTTGAAAAGGCTCTTGGTGTTTGGGTTTACATCCTTGATTCCTTCTCGAGATATCTAACATCTAGGGCAGAAAAAATCTATAAGGAGGTAAGAAATTACATTGCAGTCCCCTGATTTTTTCCTATGCTTCTGCCACGTGATAGTTTCTGGTACTGATTCTGGTACTTTTTCTTCTATGTGCAGCAAAGCTTGACACTGATCTAGCTATGTGATGGAAAAGAAGATTTAATAATGCAATTCTTAAATTTGCCATTTTCAGTAAATACTTTGAAATTAATTTGAGAAGTATATTTTGAAGACAAGTTCTATAAAGTCCCACCTAGAAAAAGATATTTTAAAAACTCCATGAAAATGCTTATAAATCCTTTCATTCATGTGATTTGAACCACTCAAGAGTCATCAGTAATGGAAAGACAATTCAGTGAATCTGTGCAAGAACTGTGTTTGAGATGACAAATTTGCTGGCTTTGCATGCTGACCACACTCCTTTTACAGTAAGGCTGGTCTTTGACTCTTCACTGTATAAGGGCAGAGGAGTCAAAAGAAACAGAGAAGTAGTGCCTGAGTAAGAAAGGAACTTGCTGCTTTGCCTCCTGCCCATCCTCTGAACTTCCTGCAGGGATTGCCAGTCAGACTTGTGAAAACCTGTTTGTGAAGGATTGACTTTCCCAGGCTTTGCTGCTATTGATTGAGCATTCCCTTCACCAACAAGACTGACAATCCACTTTTCCACATATTTTGCCCTAAATGTTCTTTTCTTATGTAAGCAAGTCAAACCTTCCCCATCCAGTGAAGCACAGTGCAGAGTGCTCCTTTGATATGCTAGTAACCTCTGCAACCCTTTAAGTCAAGCAGAGTCTCTACACTCACCTTAACTCTGCTTTCAAGTACCACTTTGAAACTTGAGACGTGATCAAAACAGGTCAGCAACTCCTTTGCTCTCACACCTCTAACATCTATCCCTGGGCACAACCCTAGTTTTGCAAAATCTTGAGAAGGCCAGCTCAACAGAAGGACAATTTGTTCTTAAGTTAAAGACTATCAGAAGCAAAGTAGCACCTCTAACCATTTGTGCTGCTCCATCCTAACATCTCAGCATACAGAGCGAGGTTGAGCAGGGAGAAGTAGAAGTCTACCAGCAGCAAAGCACCTTGGCTGCTTGAAGTTGCTGCAAGCTCTTAGCAAACAGAAAAAAGGCTCAGAAGAATGACTCAGGCCCTCCAGGGAGAAAAGGTGAGACAGGATGAGATCAAACAGTACCAGGAAGGAATAAGGCTATAAGGCTGGGAGAAGGAGGAGGGAGGGGAGGGCCATGCAGCTGAGAGAGGCACTGCTGATAGGTGACCTCTCAGTCTGAAGGTGAGTCCAAACCACTCAGAGGAAAAGCAGAGCCTGGCATCCAGGGAAACTGGTCGCACATGTAGTTGATGAGGTGGGCAGTAAGCCAGCAATTCTTAAACTGCAAGGGGTGTGTACATCTGCACAGGGAGAGTGCGCATGCAGAAGATACATTTGGGAGCAAAATTCTTGAGAATTATTAAATACAGTCCAAGGATGTTTAATTTTTTAAAAAAATTTTGGCTTCCTCATACCATATAAACTACTTGGTCATTCAAAATTCATATACAGTAGAGGTGAAGAACTAGGAAAAGCCAACCAAAATGAATGCATTCTTCCACATCCAACTGGGCAAATACTTGTGGGTAATTTTCTTAACTTAGTAGATGACACGTTTTGCACGTCCACAGACAGCAAAAAACGTATTAGATTGCAACATTTTCAAAACAAATGAGAAGCATCTTCCCCTCCTCAAATGGGGTTTGCACTGCAATACAGCTTTTCCTACAATATTTAACATGAAATTGCCCACTCTGATATCCCTGCACATAATGAACAGAATTTGCACTGGCATACATGAGCTACCTCTGATAGCATGTCCCTACTTTGCAAGAAAGGCATCAGGACGTTGCAGTTTTGTACTTAACTTGGGCCAGCCAGTAGTTAAAACTTGGCTGTGCACTAACACTGCTGCTCTCAGTTGAAATCTTTAACAAAGACACCATTATCTTCTTCTAAAAACAATGCTGCAGATATTTAAAAAGGGAGTTCCCTGCCCAGCTAGTGTCATCTGAATGGCACATTCATGTTTCAGCATCATTTTCCCTGTGCATTGACAAGAACTTCTAAATAAATAGGCATTTGTATGATAAACTGGTCTAAAATAATTTGAATAATTTTTAAATCTCCAGGTATCAGAGATCTAGATATTTTAATGTCACCACCCGCTATCAGACACCCCATATGGACATGGTGTTTGTATTCTGTAAATCCTAGTGGTTTTAAGGCCTGTTTCAGTTCCTTTTATATTTAGGCAAGTGCCCACATTTTTGGTGGGGTATAGTAATCAAGATTAGTGGGCTTAAGAATAATAACATGCAAAGTCAATGCTCACCCAGCCGTGCTTTGTTCTGCATGACTGACCTTAATTCCCTGCACATCCACAGCCCCGGACTGTGCATGTCAGGAAGATGTCAGAGCCAGCAGGTCACTCAGCTTTGTTTCAGTCAATCAGACAAGAGCAGAAATTGATACAGCATGAACAGCTTGCAGCAAAGTTATCTAAATGCTTAGAGGAGAAATTCATTAAAGATTATCTTTAACATACTTGAAAAATAAATTTGTACCTTTATTTACATGGTACAGGGACAGCAATTTTCTACATATTAGCATAAGCATCACCAGAGGAGTACCTCCTTGCCCATACTGCTTGTTTATATCACTTCAATATCTTGTCATCTTAAGAATGCATGTTTTTCACATTATTTTTCTGTCCTGTATGTTTTCCTTTATAGCTCACATATTCAAATCCTAGTCATTACTTCTTCTTCACGCACAAAACATCAAGAGTTTTACCACGGTAAACTGCAGCTACTGGTACACATAGCAAGAGCAGCATCAGCTAACGCCTCATCCACCAAATTGCCAATCCTCTCTCAACGGTATGTTACAAGCCTTTGGCCTCACCTAAGCAAAAAGGTTGGACATCTCTGGGTTAAAATGAAAGCACCTAGTAAGAGCGTGTCTTTACAAAGCTGGATACCTATCCATGCGTGAAAAGACAAAAAAAATAAAATTAAAAATTCATAGTTCTTCATCAGCCTCGTTTAGGATCTTCATTTTTTCTCCTTTTCTCTTCATAAATATAAACCCCAACCTTGGGCCAATATAATCACTATAGAAACTTGGCAACACTTAACCCCTGTTATACTCTTTAAGTACTTACAGATGGGTAATAATTTAAGATGGATGCAAGTGCTTCACATTTAAACACATTTCACACACTGACATCATTGTACAAACTGTCAAAGAAAAAAAAAATCAGAAAAATCACTGATATATTGCAGTAAGAGGGCTTTTGAGCATATGATTAACTGGGGAGTAATTCTGTAGTGTTTTTCCATTTGAACAATTCTCACTTCCCCTGTAAGGCTTCCTCAGGCAAAGTCATGCTACACGATGTTCTTCTAAACTGGAAAAAAAACCCAACAAACCTGTCCTTTGAGCAGCCTTATTTCTATTTGGTCCACTTTCTATGATCATCTTCTAGTCTGACAGGTTTTAAAATCCTCTCAAACAATTTCAGCTGTTCTCATAACTCCTTCACTAGAAGGGAGCTCAGTAGCAGGTTCAGGAGCTCAGCACTCTGAAAACACTCAGAAGAGCTGGTGGCCTAATAAAAAAAGGGGCAACAGACTGCAGAGAAGGTATTCATCCCAGACTAAGTCGCTCAATCTATTGTTCCCACATCTAAATTTCATTGACCTATCTGACTCTACCATCTTACCTCTTCTATTTGTTGTGAACACACGGAGGCTGCCACATCTTTAGCACAGCTGTGCTTCTCCAACATGAGGTATTACATTGACTTCAGTCTCCTGGTGAAGAAGTTGCAAAGAACTACCTTGACAGTGCTATTGAAAACAATATTGCTTTCAGAAAGTGTCTATTTACCAATCTCAGCAAAAGTAAGGTAAAACTAGCTTCAGATTTGTGCTCTAAATCTGCTGTCAAACTAACTCTGGAAATATGTATGAAATATATATATATATATATTTGGGGTTTGGACTAGATGATCTTTGGAGGCCCCTTCCAACCCAAACCATTCTATAATTCTATGATATATGCGCTACAATTTTCTGGAAGTCAGGTGCCTGATTAGTAACAGCCTCTCATCAGTATTGCACCCACAGTTCTCAAAACTAGAACTTTAATTACTTTTTTATTATGAATTGAACTAGAACAGAACTGATGAGATGTGAAATGTACATGCAGTTGACACCTTCACCTGCACAGCCTGAGGAGACATCAACCCTCCCAAACCCACACAGATTTGCAATACAAATGAGACACCTTTGCACTTAGTTTAATAAATAATAGGGTTGGACACATGGCTACAAACACCAAATAACACTCTCCCTTTGATCTTTGTAAAATATTTAACGAAATCTCCCAGAAGTAAGTGACAAAAATATTACAAACCTAAACTTCAAAGATAGCCCTTTTCTCCAATTATCAAAAAACCTAACTTATCTTTCCCTTTGAGCTAAACTTAGCTACTTTCACGCAGGATGTATAGATCTACTGTGTGTTTAGTCCCGTTACTTTGTTACTTTAATTGCTGAGCTAAATTTACATTTAACAAATTTCACACTTTCTTAAAAAAGAGAGGCAGAAGATGGCACGGACTTGGCAACAGATGTACTATAAACATAGTATTACAAAACCCACTCTGCATTTGCAGCTTGCTGTCCCTCACTGAGTCAATAATGAATACTTTAAATATTTTCTTCATTTTTTTAATTCAGTAACTTTCAAGAATAACCACTCTAATAGTATTCTGTAATCCAGTGTATAGAAAATTTGTAGGAAATAATGTCCAAAGAGATTTGTCTTCACTGCAATATTAATTTAATAGCTAACATGCATTATTCACATTTATATGTAAATACATGTGATCTTAGTCCGACATGCAGACGACTGAGAAGCAGCTGCTTAGAAAGACACATTCAGGCATCTTCAGCCACTCTGACCCACTGGTGTTACAAGATTTGTTGCTCCACTATGTTTTCCTCCAAGGGAAGATGGAGAACATTCAAATGGATCATTCTCCTGTATGTTAAACTGGTCCATGTTTTGGCCATCTCTCTCTTTCACATTTTGTTGCACAGGAGGAAAGCCTTCTGTGCAGCCTGCGGTTTTGAACACATGTAAATGCAATCACGGCTGGTTTTCTGTTTGTCAAGGACTCTTCTTCTTGCTCTTCTGTTCTTCCTTAAGCTCTTTTTCATTACATCTGGAGCCCAATGCTGTTAACATTTCTATTGTTGTCAGGTTGGCTCCCTTCATTATCAATCGGTCTCCGTCAGCTGTAAAGGGAAAAAAATTAAGAAGCCACAAAGTCTAAGTCACAATTAGTGTGCAGCTCTCTTTTTTTATGTATAAATACAAATACCCTGTTCATCTTGTCTGATTAGAAAGTACTCCACTTACCAAGGAATCTGATTAACACCAACAAACAAATGTATTAATTATGCACACAATACATATGTAGCTTTCACTTCTGTTTCAGATTTTTCAATAATGCAATACATTTGTATAAATATACCTATTTTAAGAACACATGTTTGACGAGAATTGCTCATACTATTCCCTCAAAGTGATCTGACAGAAGGCACTGAGAGGCATAATTTCCATATATGGCTCAGCATTTTAGCAGCATGTTGCCAACAGTCCATTTAACTTACTTCTTTAGTCAAAAAAACAAATTGCTTTACACAATCTGGTGGTTATAATGTAAAATATAGAGAGCACTAGGATTTCTAAAATTCTGAAAGATAATATTTTAAAACAGGGAGAAGGCAGTTGAAGTTAAGTATTGTACCTAACTTTATTATTTACTTTTTCAAGATTTGCAAATACAAAAGCCATACTCAAACCCACATAATGCAACACCATCCAAGTTCTGGCCCCATATTTGCCAACTACAAGGGCTGCAAACTCTTCACTTGGAAAATAATCAGCTCTTAGAAAATTAAGGGTTCAGAGTTGTAGCTCTTGGCATGAATGAAATAAGTCGGTTTGGTTTTATGCTGTGAAAAACATTAAGCTTTGCTGCTTCAGTCTTTATACATCACGGTTAGAGATAAGGATGGGAAAGACAGAGGCACTGCAGGGAGAGAAACAAGCAATGTCAACAATAAAATAACTAGACTTTCCCAAGCAAAACAAAGTACATTCAACACTCTCGACATTTCTACCAATTGACTAAATATATGGAAGTTTAAAGAAAAGCGGGTAGCAAGAATCAATAATAATGTGAACTTTAATGGGTTACATGACATATTGGTCCATTACAGCACAGCAAGAAGGAAGATGTAGCCAGAGAAAAGGACAAAAGCAGATTAGAGCCATCTGTTCACAGCCTAGAATCTGGGCTGCTTCCAGAACTGATGAAATTCCCACCATGGTTCCCTGCCTGCTCACTGTACCCTCAAAGGAAACCAAGAAATTTCTTGTACATCAGTTGACCTCATTCTGCAAGTCCATCTGTACACGTATGGTCTTATCCATATGAGCAGTTCCTTCAAACTGAATAGTAAGTACTCAGTTGCATAACCAACTAAAGGTATTCAACTTTTCTGTTCTCAAGACTGAGATGGCTCCACCACGGACAGCATAAAAAAAATTACAGAAAGTGAACAGATTCTTGCATCAAAACAGAGCTATACTTACTTTCCTGGAATTGTACCTCATTGAAAGGTCACCCAAGTATCTCACTACAGAAGTAGACCTAACTCCAAAGTTAAGTCAGCTTTTTGATCTAAAGTCCATTGGGTCTAACTGTAGTACAAAGACATATACACATTTAACCAGACATCAGGCTGTTAGTGGCTCCCTCTTCCCTTCTTTCTCCCAGCTGCAAAACATCTACCTACAGACCAGAATCAAAAAAGTAATTACAGTAAAAAAAATAAAATCATAGATAAGACAATAACATCGCAACACCACAAACCCAGAAGGTCATTTTTTTCAAGATTAAAAATGAGCTCCTTACCAAACATAACATCTACAAGTGGTTCAGACCCATCGTGTCTCACATCAGCAGTCACTTCACAGTTTCTATTAGTGGCCTGGATTTTTTTATGGTTTATATATCCAAGAAATTTTCTGAAAACATATTTTAAAATATATTAAGTATGCTGTTGACAGAAATCACAGTAAGTGTATTTCTAAGACTAATTTTAATATCTTGACATTGCTGGGCAACAAAAGCATAAACAAAATGAGACACCATTTATTAATTTAACATCATTGGTCTCCTGTAGATTTCTAAAATGCAGACAGCTACTTGACATTCTGGCAGTTTAAAAAAAATGTTGTGTTTCTAATTTCATTTCACAAGTAGACATGTCTGTAAAGCTATTGCAAAATGACATTTTACAATTGTTTGGTGTGGAACTTACATCATTCAAGAGGCATAATTAGATTTCTTCAACAGTTAATTACCAAGATAGAGCAGCAGCTGTTGCCCCCTCTCTCTCCCATTACCAGCATTTGGACTGGCAATTACAGACCCTCACCTACAGGCTGAGCAAACGAGAGGGGCATCTCCCTGGATAATCTGGTAAAGCTAAATGCACATACCTACACGCAGGTCTCTACACTTAAGAACTGAGATCCTAAAAAAATGAGAATGAATGCTGTGGGTATCCTGGTAACACGTACCATTAACAGTGACTTCTCATTCTGAAACGTTAAGGTTCTGTTTAGTCTAAGCCACAAAGCCCTGGTAAATGCAAGCCTTCAAAGACCAAGATCACGAAAATTAAAGTACAGCAGCTGCAGAAGTTTGGGAAAAGGAGGTTCTTCTCCAGAGAAGGAACAACAGAAGCTGCCATTTCCCTCATGATTTGCTCCCAGGACGTCTTCTTACTTTAGTGGGCTACAGTGACAGCAAGTCACGGGGCACTGCAGTCGCAGCAGCTTTTAACAGCTTCGTTTTGCATCTGTCCCTGCTGTGACCTAGGCCGGGGCAGCCGCTCTTCCCGCTCTCCGGGCGGGGCGCAGGCCTGTGGCCCTCGCCATGTCCGGGCTCCGCGGCGGGGCCCGGGGCACAGGCCGCATGGCAGGCACATTATAACCCCCGAATAAATAAATACAATTAAAGTCGCGAAGTCGGGCCCTCTCGCCTGCCCTGAAGGACAGAACCCACGCCCCGGGCGCGGGAAGGGCGGTATACGGTAGGGGAGCCCGGCGGGAGCAGGCCTGAAGGCCAGAGCACGCCCGGGACGCTGCGGGACCGGGGCTAGCGCTGCCCCTCACCTCGTGCTCTCCACGTTGGACTCGAAGGGGCAGAAGCGGACCACGATATTCTTCACCGGCCGCAGCACCACGCGGATTTTGGACGCCATCTTCTTCCCGCCCCCCACTACAACTCCCAGCAGCCCCCTCGCAAGGCGGAAATGGCGTCGGGCGGGTCCGTCGCCCCTCAGGCGCCTGGGAAATGTAGTCCGGGCGGCCTCCCCTCGGGGCGCTGACAGAAGATGCAGTTAGGGGGGGGGGGGGAAAGGGNATAAAATTGGCACAAAAGACCTCGTGTGGGCTCTGCAGCAGAAGCAGCAGGCCCTTGTGCCGCTAAGCCTTGCGTGCAGGCAGAGGAAGTGTGGTAATGCTCATGGGAAGCTCTGGTATATCCATAAACTTCAGAAGCGAGGTTGGGTTTGTTTTCTTTACGTTAAGTCTGTCCCTACGATATGACAGCTTTTGATGTCTTTCAGAAGTAGTTAGTTTAATACAATTGAATAGTCTAGGGTATCAATAAGGAGCATCCAACACAGCTAAGGATAAATTAGAGGCCATATCTTGCAGCTTATCAGGCAGAAGAGAGACTTGCAAGAGGCCACAGCCCTGGAAGCGAATACTGGGGTTTTTTTCTGACGGGTTTGATAGAGCAGTTGGATCCCTGCTGTTTGCACAAAGGGATCGGGTGTTGGCGTGATTAGTGCCAGTTGTGTATTTCCCACTAGATGGCAGAACCCCCTCTGATAAATTGCTCTGTGGGTTCCATCACTTCCTTCTGCTCAAGCACCCAGACCTTGGTGAGGGTTAGAGATGGGGTGGGTTGGGATGGCATCAACCCAGTAGCAATGACGTTAAACACACATTGAGAACTTTTCTGTATTCAATACAGACCAATGCTTCCTATCTACGGGAACTGTATTAAATATCTATCATCCCATGTAATGGGTAACCTGATTTTAGAAGATTATCTTTGTTTATTGGAAGTTCTCTTTTTAAAAAAAAAATCACAGTCATTAGGAAAAATCATTCTTTTGGCTGAGAGTTAGTTGAGAGAAAAGAGAGCTGCAAAACTAAACACAGTGGAGCTGATAAAGTTTTAATGTTCTTATTCTCTTTCTCATACTCTTTCCTTATGAGGAAAAGATATACTTCTGTGAGATACTGTTTTAAAGACTCCATTGTAACCAATAAATGATGGACTTAAATAGGAAGTTTTCCTATTTAGTAGGGTGAGGTAAATAACATATTTTACATTCGGAAGGCAAATGTCACTTTAAAAAAAAAAACCTTTATAAATTTAGTATCTTTATTATAGCACAAAGTTCTTGAAGTATCCCATTGAAAATCTGTAGCAAAATTTCCATTAGGTTCTATGGCAACACTGAAGAAATAATATCAGCAAAGGACTGGGGAAGAAAGAACGATCACTGATTTTTCTAAGGGCTTCATTCTTTACACTGTTGGTATGATGACATGTACTAATTTGAAAGTATGCATGTCAAAAACAGTTTTATATTTGCTCTTACTGCATTTTGATAGTAATTTCATGAAGAATGTTTAGTTTATATGGCACGATTAAGCAAAATTTTGTTTACTTCTTTCTGTGCTCAGATCAGTTAACTTTTTAACATTTATTGTCAGCAATAAAAGTTGCATCTTTCCCATGAAGCCATCAGCTTGGAATAACAGAAAACCAACTCTGCTTTTTCAAACTAAGTTTTAAATTTTTGAAGTCTGAGAGATTTGCAGTAATGTGAAAGAACAGGTACCTGGTAACCAAAAAGCTCTGTGTTCTTTTCCTCCTTTCAAATAACAGACTGTATTTGTGAAATGAAATCAAGGGTTTTTACTCATCCCTGTGAGCAGGAATATCCCATCCTTGGATGTTACCCTACTTGTTGACAACGGAGTTGTTCTCAACACTTACTGTAGATGCAATAGTTTTAACTGATGATAATTCTTGTAGGAGTGCTACCTTTTACAGTTACTAAATTAGTGACATAGCTGTTTTATAATAAAAAAAACATTTTTTCATTTGCTTTTAAACCCGGGGGGTGGTTAACCCCACTATGTTGGACTACCCTCAATTTATACCAGAGTAACTCCAACTGACCTATGAAGAACATTGTTTAAATGCCAGTCCAGGTAAGCTGATAATTTATCTGTGAAAGAGCTTGAATCAATCTCTTCAACTCCAGCAGGTAATCTGGGAACTCTGAAACGTTTGCATTTGAGACTGTTCTCTGGGAACGTACTTGGGAAACTGAATGATTCATGATAATCATACCTAGTGATAATCATACGCATTTCTAAAGCGTAGTAACATAAGGAGACATAAAAGTTACAATATTATAATAGGAACAATTTTAGTATTCCTTTCACCAAATTGATCTTTTTTATTATAAATGCTGCCTCATCCCAAGTCTACAGACTTTCTTGTTGTTATTTTCCCTTAAGTGTAGTCATGAGCCCATAGATGATTTATATCTAAGCACAGTGCATAGGCAAGGAAAAAATGCAGACATGTTTTATGCTTTAATTATAAAGACAGGCAGAAAAAACTATAATATTAATTAAAGTAAGTAAATTTTCCTCTTTTCTCATTGATCCTCCTGGCTCTTTTAGATCCAGGGAGGATTCTTCCATTTTCCCCTCTGTTTCTTACTTATCGCTTTTGTTTTCTGTAATGTTTTTGGACTATAGAAGGACCCACATTTCAGAACTCTTGAAATCTAATTTCTCCATAGTTTGGGCATGTCTGCTTTTAGTACCTGGGCTCTGGCTTCTGATTGCTTTCCAGCTCATTTCTTCCTTTATAATCTGGTGGTCTTTTGGGTCCTTCTTCCAAAACACTGCATGAGAGAGGGCTGTCCCTGCTGCCTCTCAGGTCTGGTGTCACACCTCCATGTACTTACTTGGTTCTGGAGTCTTGGATAATTATCTCTGCTTGTCCTCAGCCAATTCTTTCCTCTGCATCTTTATCCTTATTTCCTGACTCTGAATCTTGTCACAAATGTCAATAGGCCCAGAACTTAACAATCAAAATGTCATGTCTGCACATCTAGTTATAACTCTGTGTCATCCAGGAATAAAATGTAATGCTGCCTTCAGGGCAGTAGCCAGTACTGAGGAGAACTGAGCCAACATAAATCCAGCAGCTTGCATGTTTTGCACTGAGGTGGTGCTTCTAGATGGCCACCCAGAAGAGGCTGTTTGAGAAAGATAGTGTGCTGGGCCTGACAGGAGAAACAAATTATTTCTGAAAATAGAAAACCACTCTGACAAGTGCAGTATCATGTAGCATATCTTCGTTAGAGCAAGGGACAGAGACAGTCAAGCTCACAAAAGACTTGTAGGAAGACATTATGAAATACTAGTGCGACACTGAAGGACATGTTGGGCTGAATCTCCCACAAGACTGGAGGAGCACTGATTTTTGTACTGAGTCATAAAAATATATACCAGTCTGTTTTCTGTCTGGTTGTGTTGCTTTCTTTGAACTGATTATTCTTACACCGTATGTCAGTTACTGAATTTTGAAAACATTTCACCAAAGAAAAGAGCTCATACAAGCCCTTTATTCTCTGAAGACTGTAGAAGTCAAGCATAGTTTTGTACTAATAGTACCACTAATTTTGCATATCCTTTATAAACCGACTAATAGTTGTATGCTGTTAATGTGGTTTTCAGAAATAAAACTAGACTCAAGCAGCAAAGGAGCCACTTAAAATGAACTTGGTTTATAATTAATTTTGAAATAGTAACTCTGCATATCAATTAAGAAAAGCTTTAATGGGAGTGAATAAACAGATTCCCTAGTTGCTCTTTACTTGTCTGCAAACATGTATTTCTATTGCCTGAGGTTAACAACTGCCAGCAGAAATGTTTGCTAAAATAACATGCAGCATTTAATTGTCTGAGAACATACTGTGCCAGTTCCTGACTTTTGTAACTTAATTTCTTGAGGATAGTACTGAAGTTTTTCAAGCTACACCTTCATATGAGATAAGCAAAAGCTTTGCTTAGTCTGTTTTTCTTCCCTGTCTAATAAATACTACATTTAATACATGTGGCTATCATTTGGATATTTATGATCATTTGTAATATGCAGTTGCTTCCAACAAAGAAAGTTCATTATCATAATAGCACAAAGCACAAAGATGAGCTGAAATGAATGGCAAGAACCCAAGGTCAGCATCTGAGACTTTGAGGTCTGGAATCTGTACTTGAAACTTCAGGTAAATTAAGTGTGTATTTTTACTGCAAAGGTCCTTGTACGCAGTGATTCACAAGTCACAGACAACGTTCCCATTTGACAGACCTAACTCTAACAGAGATATTATCATAATTTAAGACGGAACAGATTTCCAGAAACACGGAATTTGGAGATAGCAGTTGTATTGGAATTTGATCCATATTTTCACAGACTTCCTGACGGTTTGTCTATGCTATGGATAACTTACAGATTTTGAGGAGCTCAGCAGCATATTGACATTTGTACCGCTCTGCTAAGGGCATACTTCAGTGTTGTGAATATTGTAAGCAAAGCAGTTTGCTTTCACTCTCTTCTGCTAAGAATAGCCATGCCTATAGATTGATGTTTTAGGTTATCAGCAACAATAATAATATTGCTCAACTGAATGTGGTGGCTGGCCAAGATAGTCTCTCTATACACTTCCTTCCATGGCAAGAACTTTCACCTGATATTCCACAAGCTTATTTATGCGCCAGTTTTAACTTCTATTTTTATGGAGTTCAAAAAGGTATCCAGGCATTACACGTAAGCCGGCGAATACCTACTTAACACAGATAAAGTTGAAACATGAAGTGTCTAGTCAGCAGACATAAAGGAACTAGATATCAAAATAGGCTAGTTTTATTTAACCATTTTCTGTAAAGCTTTTAACTTAATTTTATCTATTTATTAACACAAGTAAAAGGTATCTCCTCAAGAGACTCATTGTGATGAATTATCATCTATGTGACTAGAAGACTATTTCTTTAAAGTTGAAAACATATCAACATCAGTAATTTGCTACTAAATTTGGTATTGTAATTCCAATATAAAAGTAGTTTGCATTCCTGAGAGGCCATGATAAAAATATTCTCTACTGTATATTTAAATATGCCACAACATCTTTCCCGTGAAACTCATTCTATGTTTGCAGTCCTATGCTCGGTTACAAAACCTCCCCACACCAAACCCTCCCCACACCAAACCCTCTAGCAACTGGATCATGAATCTGTTCACCTTACATTATATTAGAATAACAAAGATATGTTTGGTTAAAAGCCTGCATAGCACAGGAGTACGATTCAGTTTGCGTCACACAAGAATTCCAGATGCAATGCAGTCAGTGATACATACAGACTTACTGTAGCAATTAGAAGAATAAAGATCTGAGCCATTTTGAAGTGTTTGTCAGATATCTCATGTGATTACAACAATAGTGTAATAATTACGTTATTCTGTACTAATTGAAGTAAGCATGTCAGAAGATAGAGGAGAACAAATAAGATAATGCAGGAGTTGTTATACACACAAAAGCCACATTATATAAACAATAGGCAGCAGATGACAATTTAGATAGGTGTTCCCAGGGAACTTATGTTACACAGATGAAGTTAGGGATGTGGAATGCTATATAAGTAGCAAACCTGATGAACTCCATTTAATTCATGACATTGCCAGTTAATACAGAAATTAAACAAGTACCATTCCTTAAAGCAGTGTTTTTCAACCTGTGGACCCTTAGTAATCTGTGGGCTATTTGTAGTTCATGAAAGATTATTTTTAAAATATAGTTCTCACTGTTGGTAGGCTTCCAGTCGGGGCCACGAAGTCTCGATCTCCACTTGAAAACTGTGAGGATCCACAGATCAGTAAAGGTTCATTACCATGGTGTAAGTGTCCACTGTTCATCCCCAACGAGGTGAGATAGCAGAGCATTGGTTACTAGGCTAGTTCCAAATGGTTAGATTTTCCAGACAGGGTTTTGTGATGTTTTAAAAATATCAGAGATTCTTCTCTGTATCACCTGATACAGAAGACCAGAAGAAATCATGGCAATTTTTGCTCAGTCTTGTATTACTAACAGCATATCCACATGTCATCTCTAACTACATTAGCTAAGTCAAACATCTCAGGACCCTTGGGATAAACAATGAAATTCTTAGCTTTATTCACTTTCTTGTGGGAAGTGTATATATATATTACACAGAGAATGTATGAGTCAAATATTTCAACCATTTGTGTTTAGTTTTGTGCATATAATGCTTTTGTTCACATGTTGAAATTGCTGGATCAAATTTCACTTAGGTCAGTCACATTTCCCTCTCTAGTACTGATTGATAAAAATTATTCAGATGAATCAACACTATAAAACTAGAAATATTTGCAATACATTTATTTTTATGCTACTTTCCCATTTTTTAATGAATTAGAAATGTATAAAGTTAAGATTAAGAACTATAATTTATTTTCCAAAGATCCTTTCCAGCAGTAAGCAAGTTCATCTCTGCTTATCAAAATCTCATTGAGAAACCTAGTGAAAACCAAACATTTGTGACCAGGTATTACCATACTAAAATAGCTCTACAGAGATTCAAGCAAATATTCAAGGAATAACCACTTCAAAATGAAGGCAGAGAAACTGTGAACTTAGCTATATTTACTCAACGTCCATCATGCCTGCAATGAAGGAGTACATTCCTTTACTGTCTGCCATAGTCCCTCCCAACAAGTCCATTTCACCAAAGAATCAGTAAAACAGCATTTTTCAAAGAGGCTTTTTCTTGCAAAATTCATCAGTACTGTGTTGACTCCAGATACAGTAACAATGTGAGGTTTGGGGGACACAAGCTGTCCTTGTACGTATGTGTCCCTTGCACAGTGGCAGCTGTGTTTATTGGCAATACAAGAATTAAGGTGATGTGTGGCCATTCATAGCCCACTCCCACACTACAGGCACCAAACAGGTTTGTCTACACAGACACTCCGTTGTCCAGACTAGTAAGAGTGATGCTCTTGCCCTGACTGCACAGAAAGGAGCACACCATGTGAGAAAGACAGCAGCGCACAGCAAAGAGGGAACTGCCTGTGGCATCTCATGGAATACATTTATAACAGCAGACAGCTCCCATGAAATAGTTGTGATGAGCCAAAGGTCTCTGGCACCTTACCCTGTGCTGCCCGTGGTGGCTGACAACTCTGCTCTGCCTTTCGTGGGGCTTTCACATGACTGTCTGTAACCAAGCAGAGGTAATTAGCTCAGAGGAACAGATTTCTTCCCCCAGGCTTATACAAATATATATAACCTATTTCCATTATTGATTTGTGCTATTTGGTAGTGACACATTTAAGTTTTAAATCCGCTGTGCTTCTCACTGTCTTAATAAGCTGCTCTGACCTCCCCATCTCTGGGGGCTTTCGGGACATAGTCAATACCTATAAACTCTAAAGATGTGACAGTAAGTTTCATTTCATTAAAGTGCTGCACGAGAAGAGATCTCTTTATTCCTTTTTGTGGTTTGTGTTCACAATTTCTGACCTTTAATATCAGTGTTGTCTCACTGATACGTTGTGTGCCCCTGAGGGGTGTACTCAAGTATGTCACAGGACTTACCAGGGGATTTTTTCTTTATGTTATACACTTTCCTTATCCGCTGTAAGAGTATTCTCATCTGTTTATAGATCACTGCAATAGCTCAATGAGTAAAATCGTTCTTCTAGAAGAACAGGTTCTGGGGAAATTACTTATATTGCTTTCAGATATTGCTTCTCTACCACATTTTTCACTGCACTTATGTCAATAATGCAATTTTTAACTCTTTAATGGTACAGTTCCTCAGTAAAGACCAATTATTTCTAGGAATATAATAGCTGTCAGGGTTTTTGGCCACTGTTATTATCATACCTGCAGTTCTGACTGGGTAGTATTGCTAAGGTTTCTGGAAACTGGGCTGACTCATCCTCTTTCTCCCCCTTTGAGCGCCTCCAAGAGGCTTAAAGGAGGTCATAAAATAAAAATACAAGTGAAGGAGCAGCTGCCCAGCTTCCTAGGACTACAATACTTTAAAGAGTCTACATACTTCAATGTCTTGAGGGATTGTGGGCATGAGATGGCAGTAGGTTCCCAGGGCATCCTATTGCTCTTTTGCAAGACAGGAATGCTGGCTTCAGCAGTCTCTCCTGGATTTCCTGCTGCTGGATATTCATATTAACCAGTTGGCCTCATGTTAGCGCAGCCTCCCTCTGCTCATGGATGCAGCCTCAGCATAACAAATTGCACTTGAAGAGCTTGAGAGCTACAGGTGGCTAAAGAGCCCCCAAACTACCACCCACCATCTAACAGCAGCCAGCAGCTTCCAAATTGTAGTAAGTCCTCACAGCTAGTAACTACAAACATTTATCATTTTCTCTAGCTAAAGAAATTAGAGTGCTGCCTTCTCATCCTAGAAGTGTGGGGAAGGCAAGTCAAAGAAAGGAACTACACTGAAAGGAATCTCACAAAGACAGGCAAGGCCAGAAAGAAGCTGTACTCAAAGAAATACAAGTCTAAACCATTCCCCATTCTCTGTGTTGCTGAAATTTCATTTTACAAAGAGAAATGGCTAATCTGGATTCCAATCCTCATCAGAAACTTGCTGAAGCCACCACCAACTAAAACTGCTAATTTCTGAGTGACACTACACACTCCTGCACAAAATGGCTCTTTCTATCAACATCAGGTTTAAATATAGGCATATCTGGCTCCACATCACAATTGCCAAGTTCTTGGAGCAAAAACCAGGAAGCTCTATGAAGAGAAATGTCATGGCAATGACAACATGTTTTATGTATTTATGACCCTTTTCTATTAGGAAAAGTAGTCAAACATGAAGCAGTCTTAGTCTGCTTTCATAAATGCACTTTTTCCATAGATTTCACACAGCAGAAGAGTATGCATGAAAATACAAAACATCCAGATGAAATATCAAAGTGTTATCAACCCTGTTGGTTGGTTTTAATATGTTAAAGGTATTGCTCTGACCAACTGGGAGCCTGATGCTCAGCCAGTGCTTGAAACCTTGGCTGAAAAGGCTGATGCTTTATTTTGCCTTCACACAGAGTAACTGTTCCAGAGAAATACTAGAAGCAGTGACCTGAAAAAGACTTTTTATTCCAGGTGACACTCAGCAAAGCGATGTCTCAATTAAATAGGTGTGCTTTATAGCTTTTACATGTTATGTCAATTACGGTATCAAAATGAAGAAGTTGATTGAAAGCTGCTGATTGAGGTTAATACTGGCACAGAAGAGAGAAACATGAGATAAACTGCCAGTCTAATCATCGAGTTTTGAAATAGAAACTACTGAAGTCAGGTAACTAGTAGTGATAGAGTAGGAACTAAAAAAGTGTCCCATTCTCCCCCCACAATAATAAGCCAATATCATGTTACATGATTTTCATTAACTTAATAATGAAATATAAGTAGTGACAGCAAACTTAGAAATACATCAGGCTGATGACACCTTGTAAATGCATTGGGTGGCCATGGGCATCTGACTGTATATTGCACCAGAGTTTGTGCAGAAGGATCTGATGCTTTCTGTTGCTAATATTTCATTGCAACAGGGATCCAGGCCTATGCTGAGGTGCATCAATTGAATCCACTGTTTTTCTGCAACAAAATGTATCCTTCCCTGGATGATCCTCTTCGAGTCCATGGAAGATGACTTTATAGGGTGTCAAGGGTTAGGGCTGGGCTGGCCTTTAGACAAATGGCAAGTGCTCTCTATTAACTCCTCTGCATTCCCAAATGGGAAGAGAAAGGGAATAAGGGAGAGAGACTTATGGATTGGAAAAGAAAACTAAACTAGCTTTAATTGAAATAATAATATAATTAAATATATACAAAACCAATAT
>VYZX01026656.1:133151-200359 GCA_013401335.1 Brachypteracias leptosomus
GGAATGCATGGATTGGGATCTAAGGCAGGAGAATGGACAGAGTTCTCCTCAGACACCAGGCATTGAAGAAGAGAGCTTGACCTTCATGATCCCCCAGCTTTATACTGAATATGACGTATATGGGATGGAATCCCTCATTGGTCAGTTTAGGGTCACCTGTCCTGGCTGCTCCTCCCCACAGGTGAGGCCTTTTACTTTCTGCACCCCCAACATGGCACAAAAGATTTAGCAGTGACCTTGGTCTGCACAGGAACACGCATAAGCAAGAGCCTCTCTGCACACACCAATTCTTGATAGTAACTCTAAACATGGAGCGTTATCACTGCTAGAAGCAGACACTGTTTGCAGAAATATGCCACTAACTTCAGAAAGTGCAGTTAGTTAGAAGACACTGAGCTGAACAGTAAAACCATTGGACAGAATTTGTGCTGTTCCAAGTCAAACCAGGACACAGGGTCACAGTTTTGTTCAGCAAGTGCATTTGGGTCCATTTCACTTCTGCTTCCCTGTGCTCAGGGAGTGATTTTTCTGTGCAGACAAGGGAGGAGAGATTAATCCAAAACCTCCCCTGCATATTTAACATGTTTAGGCACATTAACATATCTGTCTGTGCTTGTTTCTGGGATGGCACTGGTCAACTACAAAACCTGTGCTCTTTTACAGTCAATGGATAATTGCCATTAAATTTACCCAGGTGACATTAATTCAAAATTCTTGTTTAAATTTTTGAATACAACTAAATAAAAACTCTTTAATGCTGGAATAGCCTTCTAACTAATGCAAATGTAGTATGAATTCCTTAAAAAATGCTGAGTGCCAAAGAAATGATGATTGTGTCTAATTGTGCCAGCACTATGTGGAGCTCACTTATATTTTGTAGCTAGACAAGTCGTATCAAATTTGCTTTAATGGATTTTCCCAGAAAGCTTTTTCTCAAACTGATGCACAGCTGAACAGTTAGAGCTGGTGTAATTCTTCTCTTAGATGTTTCACAATATTGTTTTTCGGCCCTCTAAATGCAAGATTCCAACTAAAGTAACAGAGCATGTAATGCTGGCAGTAGAAGCAGGTAATATGAAATTCATACCTCACACCTGCTTTTCTGTGCTAAAATGCTGTGCCAGAATGCTACTGTCTTGTTGGAAGCTAAGCAAATATCAGATGTCTTTCATTTCTCTGACATGTGTGCCACATGCCACAATGTGCTGCAAGTCTTATTTGCATTTGAAGAAGAAAGAATCAGTCTTTGTGTGCTTTTATTGCAATCACTGCTGTTGTAAGGATATTCCTTTCCTGGCAGGTACAGAATGCCTAATTGGTCCTGTCCATCCAAGTGTCTCTGTTTTTTTTCCACATTATCATCCTATTTGTAAGACTTGTGCTACCCTTATTTCTTTTCCTAGTGTCCTAAACATGTGTGACAAAGCTAAGCAAATGAAGGTAAAAGGAACCCCACATTTTTTTCTTTGCTGTATTTCTTGCTTCTTCTACTGGGCACTGGCTGTTTTACTTTGGGGGAACATTGATCTCCAGAACTCCAAGAAGCCTTCTATGATTTAATGTGACAAGCTACTTACAGCCAGTGCTGTGTGTTTAAAGGACACAGGACTTCCCTTCTGCCTCCTGGCGTCCCAGTTCCTTACAGCCACAGGCAGCCTGGAAACTTTCTGGACTAGTCTGCTGGCTTTGGATTTCTTTGGTTGAAGATGAAGAATGATGGCAGGAGAAAGTTCTCACTGGCCACAGTGACATCCTCCTCTTTGCCCTTTATTTTTAAGAATGGGTTCATCTCTCCCTCTGCTGAACTCATGCAAAGAGTCAAAAGGATCCAAGTGAAAAAAAAGAAGTGGTTAAGTGCTCCACTCCTGGGCAGGATTCAGCTGTCTATGCACGAGTGCTGACTGTTATTTTAGACAGTGGGTGCATACTGCCTGGCCTCCAGCTGCCCACCCTTACAGGAATATGCAGCTCTTCTCATAAGTTCCATTTCATACCTGCCAGCCCATGTAGATGACTTAGACATCCCAAAGTATCTCCAAAAGATGTCTTAAGAAGTGCACTTACATTGCTGCACTCTGTAAGCATAGCAAGTACTGTAATTTAATGCATTGGAGGTGGGAATAAATTTGGACTGAGCTCACAAAAATCATAGCTCTCTTCAGTAAGGTTTTTACAACACAAGATTCTGGTATTAGGAAACCAAACAGAATTCAGTCTCATTCAAAGTCTACCTGCCAAGATCTACAAAAGAGGGAATGGAAGAGTTTTTTAAATTTTTTTGTGTATTTTCAACCTTTCTTTGAAGTGTGCAATTGGATCATGAGTAGAGATCAGCATACCCAATAACAAAGGGGGATAGAATATGTATTAATGTTATTATTGTTATGGAAAGTCAGTAAAGAACCGATAGTTTCCTTGTAAAATATTCTCTTATATGAGAAGGAAAGGTCAGCGATAAATAATTTCAAGCAAGGAACACAGTTAGATTTGAAGGATATTCTGGGAATATGATTTTCTTCTTCCTTCCCCAACCTAACAAACAGAATGAAAGTAAATGCATGGCATCAGCCTGAGAGCTAGATTTTAGTGAAGACAGTCGTTGACAACTCAACCTAACTGTTGCTAGAACTTAGCTGCTAGATGATGTCAGAGTGGCTGAACATGCTGTCAAGCTTACAGCTTGTCTGCTGTGCTTTCCCAGTTTGATATAAAATCTATTCCTTTTTGCCTGCCTGAATGAATTTCTTACACTGTTATGAGATAGTGAGATGTCTCCAGTTCCCAAGCATGACCAACAAGAACCTATCTTTAAACTGTTTTTTGCGTTTCTTTCCCATGAGCCTGCCCAGTTGACCAGTCCAGTCATTACTATACACAAACAACTTTAAGAGTTTTGTGAGGTAAGAGTTTTATGCTGCTCTGGAGCAGAGTGGGTCTAATATGCAAGACAACTCCTAGCTAAAGACTCCTCTTATGACTGGCCCAAAGAGTTACTACAGGGCTGTACTGTACCAGGAATGGTTTTGATCTGCTAAGTAAAAGCTATAAATATCCATAATTTTTCAGAGGAGAACTTCAACTTCATGATGTTTTGTTATTATGTGGCATCAAAATAACATAATTGGGGGATATGAAGAAATAACATGGGTCTTAAGAAAGAAGAAATCATGATATGGATTCAATATCTCCTGAGCAGTAAGAACAATGGGAGTTAACTACTCCATCATAAGAAGCGCACTTCATATGGACTCCTTTGGCCTTTCAGGTCTATCCAGATCACAGACCCAGTGTAGTTTAATTGCGGTGGTAGTAATGAACAGGCTTGAAGAGTATAGAGAGAAGAATCATATCTTTCCCTTTTGGACTCCTCCCAACTAGACTTCAGTGTTGCTGGTTGCCACGGTGAGAAGCTGTCATCTTGGGTCAAAGGTGTTCTGATGTGCCTGGGAAGTACCGCCCCACCCTGGGATGGCAGCTTTTAACTGTAGTGGAGCAACATGTGTCCTAAAATATGTGTCCACATTTGCATCTTCATAGTTTGCAGACTTCTTCATTCAGCTGTTATCCAGCAGGTTTTTGTTGTTGTTATAACAAAGGGCTTTTGTGCAGTTCGGATTTAGCTAAACAATCAGATGATTTGATGAAGCACTGTAAGTGGAAACAGTATGGTTTTTCCACTGCACAGTGCACTGTGATAATAACAACAGCAACGGCAACAACAACAATAATAATAATAATTTGCCTGGCAATTTTCCTTTTTTCCTTTAATATGCTCAAATGAATGTTCCTTAGATAATTAGGCTCCCAAGCTACGTAAATGTGGATCACTCCAGTGGCTAGTTCAGCCCTTTGGAAGCAGTGCACAGCAGCTTCACACAGAGAGGGAAATAATATCAGCTTTGCTTTCCCCCAGGAAAAAGAAAGATGTTCTCCACTTGAAACTAGTGTAATTTATCATTTCCTGTACACTAACAGGCTGTTAGGTTCAACATAAAGGTAAAGGTGAAAGACTGAAACAAATCTGGAAGACCTTAGATTATATGAAATAGAAATTTTTGCTGCAAGGGACACACAGAACAGGAATAGTTTTTATTGGTTTCTTGTCAGTATTTAAAACCAGAATGACAGCAATGGTGTACTGGTACTGCCCGGAGGGAATGGAAGGAGATATTTCTGTGGACAAAGGTAAAAATACATGGTTTTACTCTTTCCAGCTCCCATGAGAAAAACTTTAACAGATTTATCAATATTTGGATGGAAGATGTCTAAGGAAATCCAAGTTACTTTGGCTGAATGTAATTGGCTGTTTTCTGTTCACAAAGCATTCACATTTCCTTAAATTTCTGTGACAAGAACTTTAGTGTTGAACTGTTGAAATTTGAGTAGTAAGATTTTGTTGTAATTGATCAGATTTGTCCTAAGGTATTCACTGGCTGGGTGATCAGATATGAAAGCAAATTTTTAATTACATACATGCTTGTCCAAAACACTCTCCGAACCTCTCTGCCAGCCAGATAGATACATATATAAGGGGCTTTTATTCAAAGTTTCACTGGAAGAAAACACAGAAGTGAGCTTAAAAGTATAAACGGCTTAAAAATGGGATTTGAAAAATCATGAAGAATAGGTTTCTCAGGTGTCATTAAGTACAGCAGCTTCACGTCAGCTCAGCTCCCTAAACCCCTGATGCATGGAACGGAGTGTGCAAGAGGGGTCCCTCCATATTCCTATGGTATAATAACTTTTGGACTGGACACCGAGTTCCAGTTCCTCTTCTTTGTTCCCCAGGCTGTGTGCATTGGTAGACACATTTGAGGTCATTGGTCTTCCAGTTCTCATCTTGGGAGGCAGCTAAGGAGCATTTGTTGCTGCTCTGGTTGGCCAGGCTTATTTCACAGCTGATTGCAGTGATGTGAGCGTTGCCACTTTGGACTCTGGCCCCTGCTCCTTCTGTTTAAAGCCTGCCTTGCCAAGATAGCCAGCTTGCTGCCAAAGATTCCTTTGCCTCTTCTAGACAGGTGGATCCCATCCCTCCCTAACAAGCTATAGTCATCAAAGGAAGGAAGTCATCAGTATCAGGAAAAACTTCTTCGTAGTGAGGGTGACAGAGCACTGGAACAGGCTGCCCAGAGATGTTGTGGAGTCTCCTTCTCTGGAGATTTTCAAAGCCCACCTAGATGTGTTCCTTTGTAGCCTGCCCTAGGTGAACCTGCTTTGGCAGGAGGGTTGGACTAGATGATCTCCAGAGGTCCCTTCCAAGCCCTACCATTCTGTGATCCTGGGGAGAATGTCCCATTGTCATAAAAGCCAAAACTCTCACAACAGCACCAGCCATGAAGGCAGAAATTGATTTGCATTTTGCAATAATACATTTTCTTACACTTATCTGTGGACACAGCCAAAAACAACATGCAGAGAGATATAAACAACCAGAGATAAAAACAACTCCAAAGTGTGATTTGAATGCCTGCAGTACCTGAGCCAGGCTTTAACCAACGGCATAACATCTTCTGGTGTGGAAGCTGCCTGGCCACAGCTACATTCGGAACCTGCCGGGTCCCACTGGGCAGAGTGGGATCTGGACAGTAACAAAGCACTAATTGGCAGATGTTAGTATTCGTGAAGCAGTAATAAAGATGATTGTGTTATTCCTCTGTGCAGCCACAACCAGTCTGTTGTGCTGTTGTGCAATTAACTGAAGAAAATGCCCACAACTAAATAAATCACTGTGTCAGGGCAGCTCAAGACCCCAAACTCATATCCTTTTGGTAAGACTGCTGTAAATCTAGTTTAATATCACTGTGTATGAAAGGAGTTCCTCCTGATTTACAGTAGCATAGACTACAGCAAAATCTGCTCCTATCTTTTCCCTCTAGTTATCTAATGCATTTTGGAATTTGATTTGAGATTTTTAGCAAGAGGCTTACTGCTGAAGACAAGCTGTGTCCTTCTGTGAGATGTGACAATATTGTTCTCAGCCTGAGTGGTGAGAATCAGGTCTCACACTAACACTTAAAGTTTTTGGTTTTAAAGGTAGATAATTGCCTAGTGTTTTTGGGTTAGGCACATCTAAGCAACTAGTTCAGTAAGCAGGACAATGGTATTAATTTCCAGAGGATTCCCTCATGTTTAAGAAGATATAAAAATACCTATCCAACTATTTTCAGCACTTGAGGCAGACATAATGCCTCTCCTTTGGAGGGACTCTAAATTAGCAATAAACTACACTCTTCATGTTCAAGTCTTTCCCATAGTAAGGCTAAGAATAGTTTGTACCTTTCATCCAGCTGCTGATCTTCATGAAACACATATGAATTTAAATCATTATCTGTCAAGTGTGCTTCCAAATGGACACTGTATTCAAAATAAAAAGATGAGGGATTACAGGCTGACAGACTCCACATGAAGACAAGAGCATAAGAACTTTGTTTCTAAATGAAAGTGAGTTTAAAATGTCACCTAACAAGAATTTGGCTATTGTATGAAAGCACCAGAACTGCCTCAAAAATTCAGTATCTGGCCACAGGTCAGACACTCCCTATGTTGATGTTAACATGAGATACCACAGCTCTCTGTGCCTGCAGAACCTTCCCCTTCCTTATCTGCTTTATTCAACCATGATTTAGTGTGCAGTAATTTATCTCTGAATAAAAGTGAAAAGTTGCAGTCAACTCTTTTTACTGGCATTTTTTAAACTGTGTGGAAACTGGCATATGTTACAGCTCTGACATGTGCTAGAGGTGCAGTCAGGAAAGAATTCTTTGAATGAAATTTGGATTCTTGAGTATCGGATGTCAACCAGGATTTGAAAATACAGCTTACTGAGCCATTACAGGGCTGCTAATTAGGCTCCTGGTTACTCCAAAGCAGCCACAAAGAATGATTTGACAGCATAATATGAGTAAAATAAGACTATTGCTAGAAAAGCAGAACAATGAAACCTGATTTATTGACACACCTAATCAAAACATAGATTTTTGTAAGATTTTAGCATAAAATGATCATTTATAGTATACATATGAAGTGAGATAAGTAATTTACATGGTCATCTGTTGTATAGAGCATTGTGTGGCATAGGTCCACCTGTTAATAAAAAGACTACCACAGAGAGTTGAGGCACTCTTCTGCTTTCCCTTAAATAGTCTTACAGTGTCTGAAGAGCCACTCTTAAAGTCATTAAAAATAGCCAGTACCACAAGTATTTTCAACATCAGCAGTAAGAAGAGACGTCTGTTACTTTAAGGAATGTATTTCATATTCACGAAGGTCAGGTTCCATTCAAATCACGGGGACTTCTCCTGTAACGCAGGACCCAGACCCATATTCTGTTGTATCAAGGCAGATCTCTCAGCATATGTCCTCCACAACAGCCTGAGTAAATTATGCTCTGGTACAACAAAAGCCCACTCGCAAGAAAAAGCCACACAATGGGCCCTTCATAAGGGCTCCTTCTGTACTTTTCCAAAGTCAGGCATAACCCAGCTGCTACCGTCTGCTGGAAAGAACTCTTGGCAGGAGGCATCTTACAAATGCCTGCCAAGCAGCAGTCCCTTGACGAAGTGGACCATCCAAATTGTCACAGGCTGAATCCCCTCTGGAGATGTGTGATTTCATCAACCTGGGGACAGTTGCTAGCTATGCTTGCTGCCCGCATGTCTCCAGGTGGCTGGCTGAAGGCAGGGGAAGACTTTTATGGGCTGAATCCATAAAAGTGAAATAGTAATTTTTCATAGGTAATTAAGAAAAGCTGTTTTGAATTTTAAACACAGATACTGT
Source organism: Brachypteracias leptosomus (assembly GCA_013401335.1). Classification (NCBI taxonomy): domain Eukaryota; kingdom Metazoa; phylum Chordata; class Aves; order Coraciiformes; family Brachypteraciidae; genus Brachypteracias; species Brachypteracias leptosomus. The sequence goes on from VYZX01026656.1 coordinate 140,928, forward strand.
CATTATTGCAAAAGCAACACCTTTTGGGGGCATTCAATTTCCTCTAAGCCATCTTTAATTATCATTATATTTTTATTAAATTTCTAGCCCTAGGACTTACTATTAGCACTGATTTAAAGAATAAATTACCAATTAAAAGTTTTTCCATCATGATTTCATCCCAGTCTTGCTTAAGTACTGGAAATTGTCAAGCTACCAGCATGAAAAATAGTTAATCTCAGTCTAAAATTAAGTAGTTAAATTTATCTGCATAAATATAAATTGACATCTTTAATGCCACAGAGAAAATGCCGTATTCCCAGTACCAGATTCTGTCATTTAGGATTGCATTGGTGTTGAAGTATAGAGATCCTCTTAACATATGATTTATTTTTAATGCTTTCACTGAAATGACAAAACTATCACATTTCTCTTCATTGGATTTAAGCTTTTTCCTTTCCAGCTACAAATGAGCACTGCACAAAGACGCAAAACTGTTGATGTGTCTTCAAAAGAATAAATGATTGTTTAACTGGCATTCTAGGAATTTGCCTTGGAAACACCTGTATACCCTGACATAAAATGTGAGAGAAGAGGAAGACAGCTGTAAAAGGAACCCATGATATGGCCCAGAATGAAAAGTCCATCACATATTAAAATACAGAGTAGTAGTTCACACCCCCATAAATTAAGTTGCTTTGGACTTGTTTGTGGCATATAATTTAAGACACCAAACTGAACCTTTTTCAGGGTATTATGCCCATTGTAAACTCCGTAACTGACATCTTAATTTAAATTGCTCGTCATTTATATACACGTATGTACTCTTTCCATGACAAGTTATACACTGTTTTAATACCTACATCTGTTCCAGCTCATTAAACCCAGCTGTTCTTTACTTTTCCTCTCTTCCCCTTATGGTTCAATGGTAGTAAAACCATTTCTCCCAGGCCATAAGAGAAAAGCAGAGAAGGCATTAGCTACAACCAGACAGGAAAAGACTAGTATTACTACTTTTCTTGATTTTCCATACTTAAGTGTAAATTGATCAGAGAAACATACTCATTGCATAAAAGCAAAGCCAGTTTTACTCTGAAATATTAAGCCATGCACAGAGCTGTTCTGGCATACTCACAGGACTGCAATGATACACACTGGTCAAAATGGTAATGTAGATGTTCTTCTAGGCGAATTGAGAAATCCTGGTGTGAAGCTTGTTCATCTGTCCTCAAGCTTGAAATGCCAGCATGGTCTGTGCTCATAAACCAGCTTACAACCGTTACCGATTGTACCACTCCACTACCACAGCCAACTCCCCACAGTACCAAGCCCTACAAGTCTGATTCTTAACCTCTCATACCTACTACTGCGATCCTATTTTTTCCCCAAAGAACAACTTCTTACCTAAGTTTAGGTAGGGAGCAGAGAATCAGACCCATTTCATCCATATTGGCAGTTAAGTTCCCCCTACTTTAACGAAAGCTTATAAAACCCGGCGATGTTACCATGTCATTACAAGGCTGACCTTGATCTCCTAGCCACCTAAGGACAAAACATGCTGCACAGAGCATGATCAGCTTGATGCTTATGTATCCTACAGTAAATTCCCATCAGTATCCTTAAAACTAGGATTCCTTTCTGTTGCTGCTCCCCATGTCCCTTTGAGAAAGAGGTCCCTTTTCCTGTGCTCAATGATTTCATTGTATTTGCATAGGAGCCTAAGTAGGCACCTTATTCCCCTCTCCCCATGGAAAAACAGCCTGCTGGAAAATGGGCTTTTGTGCACATGCATGACACAAGCCTTTCTTAGAGCCCCACACCTTAGTGCACTGGCGTGGTAGGCCCAGAAGAGCTGAAGAACAGAGGGATGCTATGTGGCAAAATAGACCTAAAACCTTGCGAAAGAGTTTTGACTGAAGCTTCCCTGTCCATGTTGGGTTATTTGTAGTGTTAGCATGGGCTTTTGTTTGGACAGGGAGGGTAACTTGGTATCTGAGTGCCAGAAATGTAGCTGGAGGGTGAGGAAGCATGAGCAGAGTGGACTCTGCAGCTCATCTCTCCATCTCCAGCACCATTTCTGTACTACTGCACTCCAGACTTGAGAAACCCTTGCAAAATGTTTGGGCAGGGGTTGGTCAGGACATTGGCACCAGCAGGGGCCTGGGCCTCTTCCTCTTCTGACCGCTGCAACTGTGGGCAGAAGAGCAGAAATATTGACAACATCTAACCCCATCACAGGTGACACTACATGGAGTTGGGATCCTCTCCACAGGAAGCATGACAGGCATTTTGTTGCCATTTGTAAACTTGACTAGTGTCTACTTAGTTCTTAACAAAGCTGTATTTATTCTTTTTAAACATCTTTTACCTGCTTTAATAAAGACTTTAGTTCCACACTCCATTGGCAGATAAATACTTAAGGGAACATGAGAAACAGGCAGGCTGATCCAAACTTTTAATAGATTTCAAAATTACATAAAGCAGTTGCCAGTTGGCACGGATGTGACAAAGTAACACAGCATCACATTTCCTCACCCTGCACACTGCCACTTGCCACACAAAGCTCCAGGCACACAAAGCCCTTGCCTACCTCTTCTGGACTACTCCCAGTGTTGACAGATGAGCTTTTTAGTTGCCTGTGCCAGGCCTGCAACCTGATGGTGTCCTAAGCCCATGCTGGTGAAAGCTCTTTGCATTATCCTTTTAAATGTTGTGCCATTTACCTCCTGCCCCACTACTTTGAAGAACACTGAGCTTCTTGGCACCTCGGTTGGGTTACAGACAGTACCATTTTGTTTTCAGTTTGCCTAATACTGGTTCTGTGTCCATTAAGCAGCAGCTCAGTGCAGAACTGAGCCATCTCCTGCCAGGTGCTCTCATAGCAGGGAATGGCCTCATCAGCCAGGCTAGTAGAGGGTACATTGGACCCTCCTGAAATAACAGCATCTACTCATATTTTTAATGGTGAAAAGAGACGTTCATATTCAAATAGGTCTGGGCCACATAGCACCATGCACACTGCCAAAGTATCCCACAGTGGTATTCACAAAGGCTGTGTCTATAATAATAAATTAGATGTGCCTAGAACGCTCCCAGGTGCTGAGGCCAACTGGCATTGAATGGCTTCCATCTATGCTAATAAATTGCCTCATCCTCCAAAGCCAGCTTGCTGCACACAAACCACCTACACTGCTCCACCGTGCCCAGGCATTGCTCAGGAAGCGTGCTTGCTGAGATGGGCCCGGCGTGGACCAGGGACCCATCTGATGGCTTACTAGAAGAGATACTTGGAGACGTGCTGGGCACACTTGAATCTGTCAGCACAGGAGCAGCAGAATTTTCTCTCCTGATCAAATAAGCTGTCCTCAATGCTGTTACCCTTTCAGACACAGGGTGTCTGTAGCACAACTGCTGTGCGTATAGGAAAGGAACATGTACAAAGGCCATCAGTGGCACTTTGGGACTGTCCTCTCCTCAAGCTGGCTGTCACTGCAAGAGTGATAGGAAAATCAAACACTTTGCAGCCACAACACATTGATAATCACCTCACAAACTTCCACCACCACTGTATGAATTGTTCACTGGTTGGCATTAGACTGACTTGTAACAAAGTCACCACCTGACACATCTCAATTGCAGTCTGCCTGGGCTGGTGCTGCCACCTTTTCACAGCTCCATGAAGATACTGCCCTATGTGCACAAGCTCTTCAGTCAGTTCTTGTCGTCTGCAGAGTAAATGGAGCAGGGGTTGACTACAAAACATGAAATCAGGGAGAAGTTAATGGCAGAAATTCCCCAATCTTAAGATCCATCTTCTTTAAGATTTCCATTAGTGATTTCAGCACAATAAATAAGAGCAGTGTTGGTGAGATTTGTTAATGCCATGAAGCTGGGTGGTGACGTGAAAAGAGAAGAGGCTTGGATATCTTATTGGAATTAGCAGATGAATTTCAGTACTGCAATATTTGAAGTGCTGGGGCCTGGGCTGTGGGCCCCAAGTTGGAGTTGACCTATGGATGAGTCATAACCCAGCAACATGTTTTGTTCCCCAAGTGGTTTCAGGCCCCACAGACAGAACCTGGCCCACCTGTGTGAGACCCTGCCTTCCCCCAGGTCATCATGGTAGGGGTGGTGGGTGAGACTAGTGATATATCAATTAGGAACCAACTAGTTTGTAAGAAGTAACAAAGAGCTGATCGGTTGGAAGAGAGTTCCTGTGGAAGAGTGTTCTTGTTGAGGGCATCTTGCTGAGCTTGCTCTCAGTGGTATGTTCACCCTTGGCTGATTTGAGACAGAGAAGAGCAAACAGATGAAGAATAAAAGATGAAGTTATGCTGAGGGGATGTTGCTGAGTTTGGTGTTGGCCTGAGGAAGAAGAGAGCTAGCAGCACAGTAGTAGAGACTATATATTTGAGAATAACAAAACCCATGTGACAACAAGGACCTTATTTCTGCCAGCCAGACAGAAAGGCATGTGATTGCCAACTGGCCTTGAGGACTACGAACCACCATAGCAGGCATTCATTTAAAAAGCAAATGAGGTTACAGGAAGGCAGGGCAGAGATGGGGCCTTCTGAAGAGTCATGCCTACTGGACTGGCTGCTGGTCATGAGAGTAAGTGAAACAGGCAAGAGGGGACAGTGGAATGGGCAGTCTCTTTTATGAAAGAAGGCCAGTGACTCTTAACTTGGTCATCCTAGTAATGGGGGAGAATAAGAGTACATTTGTTGCCTGTAATTGTACAATGGAAGTGGAGCAAGAATATGCCAGAGAAAGGACAATGTTGGTACAAGCCAACATTTGCATACTAGATATAAATACAGTTAGACTGGGAATTAAAAGATGTTCCTCTTCTTTAATCCAGGCTTCTCTGGAGCCACTATTGAAGTAGAGCAAAGATGACATAAAGGAAGTGATTTTTAGGCAGTGCTTATTAAGTTCAAAAGAAGAGCAACAGGACATGCTTACCCCCATCCAGGGAACAAGGCCTGACAATCCGTATTTCCACTGCAGTCCTTTAGTCCTACAATGAAGAAGCAGCAGCAGTCTGTCCTTATGAACATCCTCATCGCTATGATCAGAGGAGCACAGAGAATATCCAGATAGGCTGCAGCCTGCATCAGCTATCTCCATTCACTCTCTTGGATAGTCTTCATGTCATGCCTGCCCCAGTTTCTACTGTCCTCTAAAAATCTTTTCCCAAGATTCATATCCTTCATTTGCATCCATATTTGCATAATTGAGAAGAAAATTTTCTAATTACTGCCCCATATTATTAAATTCAGTGGTGGAAAGGGACAGCAGTGAGGAGACTGTATAGCCGGAGTGCATAAGTTTGCTACATCAGCAGTAATAAACTGCATGGACTGAGACGTGCACTGTGGGAGTGAGGACACTCCCCAAATCCCCGAAATCCAACATGTCTGCTACATTCTGGTAGCACCAGTTTCAACAAGAGGGCTGGTTACGGTCAGGAGCAGGAACTCTCGTGACTACAGGAGAATGAATACAAGAAAAGCAAGTGAGAAACCACCTGCCTTGGTGGTCATCTCTCCCCATCAGAAAAGCACAAGAATGTCTGAAGGCATAATTAAAAAACATCATATAAACAGCAGAGCCCTGAGGCTTGCCAGTACGAAGTAAAGTGTCATTAACTGATACAAATTGTTTGTTAAGGAGTGACTCATTTGTCATGGGTTGCACGGTGCCTTGGATGAAGAAAATCCTTAAAGACAGAATAAAACCATTTGCTGTGGTTGTGGAGGAGTCTCTGGAACAAGCAGCACATATGCTTTCTAGCTCTGCTTGATGCCTGCCAGAGTAAGGCTTTTATCATTCATTTTCTGGTACTAGTACGGATCTGAAATGAGCAACCATCACAGTTGGTAACTGATGCCAGTTCAGACTGGAAAGGATGCAAGAAGCTCTAGCAGTAGAATCAAGGGTGCATTTATTGAAACACTCTGAAATTGGTAATGGCACAAGCCTTTCCAGAGGGCAGTGTTCACAGAAGTCCTGCAGAGAAAGTGGGGAAATTGCACCGCTTGGAAGCAGAGAGCTGGGTGACAGCATAGCCAGCCAGGCAGTGTTGCACTGTCAGGGTACTGTCCTCCCATGCCCACCAAGGAGACCAGGGTATGGTCAGTGATGGTGATGGGCTTGGACACAGTCCAGGGATCAGCATACACATCTGTATTGAGATGTGTGGGGCAAGTGAGGAATTCACAGCAGGCAGAGAGCTGAGCACAGGCACCCCTCAGCTCAGGTACAAGGCTCCTACCACCCAAGGACCCAGGGCAAGGCTGTCCTGGCTGTGGTGTACTCCTGACCACCACAGAGGCAGCCCAAAATGAACATCAGGAATTGGGCTTTCCCACAAATGGTCATTTGTTTCCTTCATCTGAGGGAGAGACTCTGGTTTTAGAACAGGTAAACAGCAAGGGCAGAAGATTTTGTCAGCAGTTTTTGAACTGCCTTCCTCAGTTCCTATCTATGGAACAGCACTTGCCTGCGGCCCTGTTTCATGACAGGGATTGGTAAGGGGGTTAGGAGTAAAGAGTGAAAGTGAAGTGACATGGGGTGACATAGGATCAACTGCTGCAATGGGGGATGCAATGATCCAGAATAATACCCCTCCTCACTGCAAAGACGTGAGACTTGGTAAGTACTTGCTAAGTAAGGAGGAATATGGGATAGAGACTACTTTGTAAAACCATTCATTGCAATCTGGCTGAAAACATGAAGGTTTTGGAGCAGTGGACTCAGCAGGTAGCCAGACTTAAGTCATAGGTGTCTGTTCACAAGGGACAAATACTGCCCAGGCACGTCATCCTGCTCTTTACTGTGAAAGGCATCTCTGATACTGAGGACAGCAATTTTTTTTTCCATGCACTCCTGCCTCAATTTCCTCATCTGAAAATTAAACGTGCATCCTGGAGGATTCTGCTAATCAGCAGTCTATTGTCATTTCAGTAATACACCTGACATATTTGCAACTGAGTCTTCCAGGTCTGCAACCCAGCTGCTTCTCTAGCTTGAGCCTGTCTCAGGTGGTGGTGGGTCTAGTCACTCACTACTGCTGGAAGCAGGCAATTTTTCTGTGAAAACTGCTCCAAACACACAAAAAAATGTTGAACTTGGGTAGAACTGGAAGTTAAAAAATTTCTATTGGTGGTACACTGGATGGAGGTAATTGGTAATATAAGCTTTGTAACAAACAAGGAAGAGCAGGAGCAGGTATTTGCATGGGAGTCTACTCTGTTATTGCTAGTTTGTCCCTGTGATAAACTTGCATACGTTTTTCACTAATCTGCAACTGCTGCTGTCCCTTGTTAGCTGCTAAGATAGTTTTCCAGAGCACATTTTCCCAGAAACTGTTCTCTTCTGCTTTTTGGTTTGCTTTTTGGTTTGCTCTCGGTTTCCCAGTGGTATTAGCTGGGTCTGAAGAAAAAGAATGGGGAAGAGTGGAATGACTGAGGATATGGGGTCCAAACCATTTTCTCCATGGTGAGGCTGTTGTAAGCAGTTCCCTCTTCTCTCTCTCAATCTTAGCCTCACCATTCCCTCAGCAATGTCACCACAGGTCCAGCTGCACTAGGCAGCCAGCTGGACCAGGGAAATGATCAGAATGAGAAATAACCTTTTCCTAGTGAGACCTCTTCTGCCACACCAGCTCACAACATCCTACCTGCCAGTATGACCAAGGCTGCCTTTGCAGTCAGTGCATACCCGTGTGTCCCAACCATTGTGCCACTCCTCTCCCTGGCCCTGGGGTGTTCGGTCTATACCCCTCAAGTGGGAAAAACACTGCAGTTTTTTGGCAGTTGAAGATGTAAGGTGGGAGTGAAAAGAGTTTTCTTTCCCCTTGCTCACTGACACTCCCATGCTGTGTGTATCAACAAATCTGGCACAGGAAAAGAATTGCTTTTTGGGTGACGTAGGCATTATGTAGAATAACTGGGACTGTGCAATAAATGATAAGTTTCCAGCATATCTGTTCTGGATAACATGCGCAACATAGTAAAGTGTTTTTCAGATTTGTACTTTGGTGGTTGCAGAAAATCAGAAATAATGTGCCGTGGCTCAATATATTCTCTTGATCTTGTTGTGTGGGTGAGGTCAAGATACCATTACTCATAAGGAACAATTACTGTTGCAAAGATAAAACTCATTTCCACCTACAGAGCTCTCTCTTGTTATAAGTTAAGATCGTGGTTTGTACTTAAATTGAACATATCAGTTAGAAACATGTGTTGATATAAATTGGTCCTTATAAGCCAAAGAAAAATTACTACAGCAATCATTAAAGTAACTGAGAGTATGAAAATATTACAGCTATGAAGCTGCATGTTGTAATTACTGGTGTTATCTCAGTGTTTTATATTCAAAGTTCTCTGTTCTGGATGCTATTAATGAATATTGATTTGGAGACCAGAAAAAGAACTCAGTATTCAAAGCAGTTTAGTGGTATTTAAACTGAAAGAGTTCCTGGTGGTTTGTTTTTTTCTGCCTTGGCTGTATCTTTAGACCCTCATCTAACAGCAGCTGTGATTTATTTTTAGCTTTTTTTCTTTGCATATTTAAAAGGGTGTTTCCATATGGTGTGAAGCATAAGCTAGTATAGCAATTAACTGGCAAAGAGACTGAGCTTTACAATTCCAAATAAGTCAGAAATTAATTTCTGCTATGAATCAAAGACATCTACTGAAAGTGCATAGTATGCCTCGACTATACCCGTAGATCTGTCCATTCTAGGGACTCAGTGGCATATGCAAACTGAATTCAAAAGAAGATGTCTAGCAGTGAGTTTAAATGCCTGTAACATCACAATACTAGCTGAGTGTTGTAGGGTTGTCTTTTTATATAAATTGAATATTGCAGAAATCAGCAATATCCTTTCAGAAGTACAACCTTGTATATCTAATGGACCATGATCCAAAGGCTACATTTGCATCTAAATACAATGATCCATGCAGAAAATATCTGGCTTTTATTTATAAATTACAATGAACTTTTCTTTTTCTATTCACAATGGTTCTCTTTAAAGAAAATAAAGCTCCATTTTCCAAGAGATGATGAACAACTGGTTTCATATTGTTTCGATAAGGTACAGTGATCTTGCCAGTTAAGACATGTTACACAGAAGGAGTCATAAAACTGTGGCTATATAAATGGGTTTGCTGTGCCATTTTTAACTAGGGAAGCAGCCTTCAGTAAATAAACTATGTGGATACAAAGCAAACTCTTCTTACACTTCATCTTAATTAAGAATTAATTAACAAGTCCTCATAAAGAAATCATTAATTTCCGGATCTTCTTTGCTTTTCTGTTTTGTTATTCTAAACACATCTCTGAGGTTTCTGTCCTAAAATACACAAAAAGCCTTCACAACTGGAAAGCATCCTGATCTCTTATTTATGCCTATTAGAAGTTTAACAATATAAATCAGTGGTTGGGGTTTTTTTCCTATATATAAAAACCCTGGGACTTCTCTGTCCAGTACAGTTCTCTTTCAAGCAGTTAGTTTCTGACCTCAGTGCCCAAACCAGCAGGGGTGAGGAGGAAGGGCTTTGCTTCCCTTTTCTGTTTTGCTCATTTATTGTGGTTTACAAGGCAGGCATTTTAAACTAGTAGAGCATCTTCTCAAGGCAGACTAAGATCACCCTAGGTCTCCTTCAAGCCTTTCCAAACAAAGCACCCCTTTACACAGCCAATTAATAAAACAGCAGTGAAGCCTTCAGAGATCCAGCCAGACACAGAAACCTGTCTTCTCAACTGGTGGCACTCTTTCCACTTGAGCTCCCTGAGCCCTCAGCTATCACTTCTGCTTGGCCCCTCTCCAGGCTGGATTAGATGCCCCCAGCAGGGAAAAGGCTGTACCCAGTCAGAGCCCCTCTGCTGCTGTCTAGCCCAGAAAGGGACGGAAAAGCCAGCTGCCTGCGGTGCTTAAAAATGAGGAACATGTCTGGGAAACACTTCAGAAATTACTGGGTTTTAAGCAATTGCCTAGTGTCATAGCAAATCTCTGACATGTAAAATAGACCTTAACTCCTCTTCATCATCTGCAGCCACTCCTTTTCCTGTTCCTTTTGAGTATGTCTGCATTGCAGTCATTGTGAAAAGAAGTGCTGCCAGGCTGGGTTAAGCTCACACAACTCCTGCTAACTGCTGCTGTAGCAACAAAAAGCCCTGTTACAAGTTCTGCTTCAGCAAATTTGAACGTGGCTTTTTGTTTTAAACTGTCCACAGTACAATGGGTCAGAACTTTTAAAAGTGAAGGTCCATGGTCTGTCAACAGAACCTAGCACCCAGGAATTCAGAGGATCAGTCCTTTATTTAGGTATTTGGGCATCTACTGTTTTTTTAAGAAAGCCCAATACAATTTTGTGCATTTCTGTTTTTGAAAAGGTAATAATTATATTTGGTAATTACATTCCCAAGATAAAGACTGCCTTTCTCTTGTCTCTGCTGAAATACATTTTTAAAAACAAAACAAAGCTCGACAATCATTTTCCTCTCAGTACTCAACCGTTTCCAGTACCCACCTTCAAGGATAAAGGTGAATTTGTACACAGCTCTCTCCAAGGACTTCTTCTCTGTTATTACAGCTCTATTTATCCCGAGCTGTCCAGGGACCTGTTTCCTATTTTACTCCCTGCAGCGCTTCTCTGACAGTGGCAGGAATGGCGGAAACTTGAGGGAGGGTATTAGAATTTGCTACCCCAAAGCCAGGACAAGTATTGATCAAGCTTAGACAATCCAGGACCAAAAGCCTCTGTGCTCTAGCTGTAATACTAGAGACTTCCCTTACCACAGCAGGAGGACCCCTATGCATTTGCCCAAGTTCTACAGAGGATCAGGTTCCTACATACTGATTTACATCTCAGGCAGATTTATTGCATGCTGAAATTCCTGCATCACCACAACACAATGCACCAGATGTGTCACAGGACAGGGAACACAACCTTCAGCCGCAGCACACCAGTGTCCTGACTCACATGCATTAACATTTAATGCATTTGGTGTCTTCCCAACACCAGATACAAGACAGGAGTAAGTTGATACCACAAGCATGAATCTTCAGGGTGCCATAAGCAGAGGCCTCCTTTGCATTTAGTATTCACTTTGTTTGAATAACTTGTCCTCCTCCCATCTTTCTCACTACATGTGGTCTTGAGAGAAGTCCTTCTGAGAAACAACCACCATGTGTAACAGCTGAAAAGGGCTGTTGCTTTCTTCATCTTTTTGTGAAAACACGCAGCATTCAGTGCCAGATGAGGACATGGAAGAGGAAGTTGCTGTCACGTTGCAGGATTAGGACCGCAGCAAGGAGCAGGGGCTGTCAGGAGTACAAGAAGGAAGGTCCACCTAGTTCCCTCAGTGAATCCAAGTCAAGTGCACATGCATCTTCATACCAATGTGGATGCTGCATATCAGCTACTTCAAGTATTCATGCCATCAAATAATGATGGATTGAAAACACATCTTCATAACATGGGTGTCTGGCAGCAACTTGTGTTGTATGGCTTAATTCCCCACTTTTGCTCCTTGATTCAGATGGCCAGTACAGAGCAGAATGGAATTTTGGGGGGCACAAAGGTAGCCAAATTCCTCTGCTCCTCTACCAACCAGCACTTCTCATATGATGTCTGTGGCACTGGAACTAATGCTGCTATTGCTTTGTACCAATGGGATTGCTAAGGAAATGAAATCTCTGGACTGTTGGGAAAACTTTCATTGTTCATTCATAGGTGATTAATTGTTTACATGGCCATCGAATTGCCCTCTGAGGGTGGGATGGGAAAATAAGTCACGATGATAAAGTACACTGTCAAAACTGTCCTCATGTAGTTTTAATTACTTTGGGTGTTAGGCATAAACTCTATTCCAGCAGATAATTATTCTACATATATTTTATTGCAGGTCTAGATGTACACATAAAACTCAATGATTCAAAATGGAATACACTGTTCTGACAGACAGCTTTTGTTAAGGAATGTACTTCTATCATTAAAGAAGGAATTATAGCTGAAGTAATTTATGAATGACAGCTGGAAAGTAGTATTGAATGGCAATGTGTAGAGCATGCTAGATACTGAAAATTAGAAAATATTTTTGATCATCTCTTTGTATATAGATGGTGGCACTGACAGGAGCTATTCTTTCATCATTGCAGGCACAAACTTAATATGTGAGAAAATAATTAATATGTTGTTACACAATTTAATCCGTGGGAGAGCCTTGCCTTTGCTAATATAATAAGAAAAGCATATCTTTCAGTGTTTCTATCCATGGGTTGGTCTGGGAAGGTGAAAAATTCACTAATTCTCTGTGAACTATGCCCCCAAAACAAAGAATTCCTAAAACAGAGATGCCAAAATACACGCCCTTGTCAGAGTAGACATATCCTGCCCATTCAAAATCTCACCAGCCACTAGAGCATGACTTCTCCTTGGTAAGGTATAGATTGGATCCAAGCCTCTTCTGTATTTGTTGGGTTGGATGCTGCATGGGTCATCATCGTGCATCTTTCAGCCTCAAGAAGAAAATTTGAAAGTAACATCTTCCAAACATCACCCTGGACATAAAAGTGACTATGTTGGGCAATATCAAAGGTCTATCTAATCCAGTTTCTTCTCTCCATCAGGAAGCAAGAGAAAATGCCAAAGGAAGGGCATGAGAGAAGGACAAGCATGTAATGATATTTCTCTGAAAGTCTCTCCCAGCTTCCAATGTGTTGTGACTGAGGGACTTCCTTAGCTAGAGGTGGTATTTAATAGCCTATTAAATGCCTTCAATAGCTGGTACTTAATACATAGCATATACTTAATAGCCCTCAGTAAATTATTCTTCCATTAATTTTATCCCATTTGCTTTTTTAGCCCACGTACCCTGTGGCAAAGCATTTCATAGCTTAAACAGCACCCTATATGAAAAATATTTCCTTCTGCTAGTTTTGAATTTGCTGCCTCCTAGTTGCACTTATTGCTTCCTCTTATACTGGGAAAAAGAATAATAATTTCCTATTCCCTTTCTCCATGTCACTCATGAGTCTGGAGTGTCTCCCTTCAGTCCTGTCTTTTTTCTTTTTATCTTCCCCTTCTCCCTAGCACCTCTTTTTTAGTCCTTCTTTATACAAATTTAGATAGGGAGACCAGAATTGCATACAGTATTCAAAATGTGGATTAATATTCTGCATAATAATAATTTCTGATTTGTTCTTTACTCCTTTCCCTAGTAATCCCTAATATTAGACTTGCTTTTCTCATCACTATTGTGTATTAAGCTGACATTTTTAGAGAATTACTTATTTTAAAATCTCATTCCTGCATGGTTCAACTCACTCAGAACCCAACATTGTGTATATAAACTTAGAGTTGTTTTTTTCCCATGTTCATCCCTCATCATTTTACATTTATCTGCATCGAATTTCATCTTCCCTTTCACTACCCAGTTTATTCATTCTGTATCTATTCAGACTTGGCCTTTTCCTTTCCTACATGAATACCTTAGGATCATCACACAATGATACCCTGCAATTCATCACTCAGATCAGTTACAAATATCTTGAACAGCACAAGCCCTTACAGATATCTCTTCAGAGCTTTGTCTCCCAAGGGCAACCTCTCCCTTCTGTGAAAGCAAACCATTTATTCCTATCCTTTGCTTGTTAACTTTAAAATAGTTATTTATCCAGGTGAGAACCAACCTTTTTGATCCCATAATAGCTTTGTTTTTTAGAAACTTTTGCTCAAAAGCTTTTTCAAAGAGCTTTTGAAAGTCTAGGTGTAATATATCAAGACCATGAGTTGTCCTCATGCTTGTTGACTTCTCATGCTCTAGTACATTTTGGAGATATGATTTGCCTTGCACAAAGAAGCATTCACTCTTCTTAACATTAAACTTTTTGATGCATCCACTGATTCTGTTCTTTAGGAAAGCTACTATAAATTTATTTTATTGACCTCTTGTGTAATCTCCTCCACAGGCTCAGAAGTGCCTTCAGCATGAATTCCCTGTCTGTGATTTTCTATTGAGTCTCTTGCATGAGCAATGAAATATTTGTCAAACCTGATAGTTAAGCATTGACCTGGACACCTGATCTGAACTATTGTCATTTCTCAGAAGGATTTTACCAGGTTTACTGAAGATATGTGCAGGAATCTGTGCAAAGACTACAGCCGCTTCACCTTTGAATTTCTCTACAGCTCTAATAGACACACAGCTTCCTCTACCCCCATCATCAGAGTGATACTGTCATACATGCTACTGCATTCAATCTGGGTCTTGTTTACATAATTTCCTTCTTGAGCTTAATCCATGGGTGGGTGTGCCAGAAGCAATGTGCTGGAGGGGATTTCTGTTGTGGGACTCTGAGCACACCTCATGCAAGAGACAGTATCTCAAGGATCTAGGCCCAGGCTGGGATCATCTGCTTCCATCTCTGCAAAAATATTTTGGGATAGCATCTTAGTTACTCCTGGATCACTGGATTCTATCCCAATTCTACAAAAAACAAGAATCGCTTTTTGGCTGCTCTCCTTTCATAAGCAAGAAGGAGGTAGATCCCTGGAAAGGCACATCCTGTGAGAAAGTTTGCCAGGAGCTGTGGATCCTAGACTTACATCCATTTTCATTAATAGATCAAATGTATCATCTTTATCTCCATAACCATAGATTTTTAGACCCAGAATGAGATTGATTTTTTTCAGTCTTTTAAAAATAACCTTCTCCACAACTCTACTAGAAAGATCAGTATTTTATAATGGCAGTGACTACACATCTACATTAAAATTTCAGTTCAGAAATCAATTTTCTGATAGCACTCAACCAGCTAACTTGGTTGTCATCCTGGAGTGGTCTTTGAGGGCATGAGAGGAACTCCTTCCAGATGAAACTAAAACAGAAAACACCTAAGGTGCTCCAACCACCATCAGGTATTCAGCCATAAGCACAGACTAGATGAGGTCCAGAAACTCTCCCCAGAAGATGCAAACTTTTGGTATAATTTCATAATTATATCACAAACCCTGTGAAAATACGTCTTCCTCGTATAGTACGGACACTGGGTCTCGAGCACCAACTGCTTTGCTATACAAATCGCTCTTAGTGATTGATATGACAGCACATGCAGAAGTCAGTGGCAAATCACTAAAATCTGCTGTGCTCAAATGACTGAAAGAAGAAAAAGATTAGAAAGAGCCCATGTTCCCAAGTGCAAGATTATCAACCATCACCCCCATCTGCCACCACCCTGCAGAACTACTTGTGCAGACCACTTCTGTTGCTTCATTGGAGGTGTTTGTTTATGGTTACACCCATCTGTGTCTCTGCTGTGAGAATCACACCAAAAGCATTCAAAGGAAGGAAGACAGAAGCCACACTGCTACTTCTAGACTAGGGGTTCTAGTAACAGAGACTAGAAGATGATGCTGCAATTAAATTTGACTGAAAGTTTCTCAGGAGGAGGTATCCTACAAGAACTAGGCCAGAAAACTCCACACTAAATATATTTAGCTGATAATCAATTATATTTACGTGGTGAAATTGTTGGTGTATTCCTCTTCAGTAACCTGGTTTTTGATTACTATCACTTGATATTTTTTACCTAAATTCATAAAAGCAAGTCAGAACATGAAGCCTTTTTTATATGGTTAGGATATTGATTTGCATATAACTGTAGACATCCAGTTCCCTTACTATTTATTCTCAATTTTAAATGTTTGCTAAATTGCATTCTGTTTAACTGTACTTTGAAGGAGCTGCAGCTGGGTAATTCAACTACACAACATGTGAGCAAAGGGCACCTTTAAAATAGTTGGGTAAATTTTAAAAATGTGCACATCTTCTATGAAGCTTTTCCCATTCTTCTCAGAAATCCCATGTGCTAGAGTCTCAGGTGGAACAATGCCCAATGGCTTAAGTAAAACCATCTTGATTTGCACCAGCTGGGAAGCTGAACTGCCAGCACCAATCCTGAACTGCTTCCAGCCAACTACTAATTTCACATGCAACCGTCTGCTGCCAGAACGCAACCAGGTGGCCGTTGGTGTGGCAATACAGCTTCCTCATACCCAGTGCAAGTCTGCAGCAGTTGCTCACAGTGTATTCAATGTAGATGAGGTTTAACAAAGGTGAATTACCAGTGATGCTGCATAGAGAGCTAGGTTTGCAGACAGTGATCTGATGAAGCTGTTAAAAACCTGAAAGCTCTGGTGAGCAGCAGCTGTTACAGTAAAAACCCCTCTTTTTAAAACACACAGACAAGGTAAAGATCAGCTAGATCCACTTCCTGGCAACAAAGGTAAACTGTAGGTGTTGGTGGTCACCAGAACATTCGCTAACCAGGAAGAAATGTGTTAAAAATCTCATATGTGAGAGACATTTTCTTACTGAATTGCTGCTATATGCAGATACACATTATTTCCTGCTCGATCCCTCAAATAGAGATGGATGAAAGAGCAAAAGTGATAATATTTACATGTATTTAGCCACACATTCAGAGCTCCATAAGAAGACTCCTATATTCTAACATAAAGCCAGTAATGCTATGTAACTGGTTGGATGCTTCTTGCAGGCACTGCTTCCACCAGCTGATGGTGTGACTGTATATGTAAAATCCCCCCTATAATACACAAAACCCCTTTGTCTGATGCTATTCATTCTGGTAACCATTCTCAGTCAACCAGACAGGTGTCAGTCAAACTAATGCTACTCAACACAAAGCCAATCTGTCTATGGTTGCAGGGTTTGAGCCAATTTAATTTAATTTATTAGAGCTGGAAGGAACCTTTGCCTCTGTGACAATGGGTGAGAGTTTGTAATGATTCTCACTTAATTGATGAATGTAGACTTGGCACTTGACAATTAACCAGATGCATTAAGGCACTAGGTTGAAATCCCAAGAGAATTCCACAAGCATCTACATGCTTCTAAGGTTTACTTTCCTATAACAAATTCATCTGCAGCGTTTCTCAGCTGGGCAAAGCTGGAGCCGTTCAGCTATGTCTCACAGAAGCTGACATCCTCCACTCAGAGAAATAAATTTGCTGTGCAGGAAAAGGACCCAAGTCCCATCTCTGCTTTCAGTGCTCAAAACATGTAGCCTAATGGCAATTCTGTAATCCTGCGTAGCCCTACACTATATAGACCTTTTGCAATTTATGTACCTATGCACAAGTGAAAGACATTTAAGTATGCATTAGCCACAAAAAGCCTACAATAAATTAATTATCCTACACAGGGCTGTTTTGAAGGAGAAATGTTACTCTCTGGAAACACTTTTCTTTCCTACAGATTTTCCTAACTTGTTTCTATAGTTTGTCCTTTATGGTTGCCTGATTTACCAACCCACTTTGCTTAGCTTTTCAGTGTTAATTAATACACAATTTCAACCCTTCTAATCACATACTGTGCAAGAGTGGCTGTTCTAGAGTCACAGATTTTAAATCGAGGATGCAGCATTCCAGGCTTCAGCATAACTCTCTGAGATTTTACCCTTTGCCCCAGAAGTGCAGTGCTGAGCACCTCTCTGCAGACTGAACGAGAGCATTTTTTTAAGAAGGAAATCTAATCCCAATTTAAAGATTTAACGAGAGAGAAGCTAACCACATCCTGTCATAAGCTGTTTCACTGGTAAAGACCTACATTTTATTTTTAGCTCAAACGTACCCAGTTCATACATTGAATCTTTGTTAGGACTTTGTTTTCCAAACCGTGTTATTTATAGCCTATGACAGATCACTGCAGAATCTCTTAATTTACAAGATAATTAGATTTTTTTACATTTATGTCTCTCTCACAAAAGAAAAGCCCTGGAGAACAGCTTTGGTCTTCTTGCTCATGTCTCTACCTCTCAGCAGTCTCCTGATCTGCACAGAAGCTGCTCCTCACCTGCACAGTTCCCTCTTCATCAGGACGAAACCTTTCAAAACCATCAGACCGTCGCTGCCCTCACCACTGCCCATTCTGGTAATCACCCCAACAGCACCAGCGGCAGCACTGGTTGCTGCTGCCACCATTTTTCTGTAGCCTCTCTGACATACAGCCTTCAAAGCCTGGATGTTATTTGAGTAATGAGTCTGTCTATCGTGTTTCTTCCTGTCCATCTTCTGCTTCTTTGAGTTGCCTGTCAGTCCTCTGAAGCCATATGTCCCACCAGGAGCTCATGTTCACCCATCATCTAGGAAGCCACCTAAATTCTTTACACAATCCTTGATCTCCCCCCTCAGTCTCCATCTTAGGCAACCTGTAGTTATTTCGATGTTTCTATTTTCATTTTTAGTTATTGACACACAATTTGTCTTTTTTTCCTCACATTAGTCCACGGGTTTGTAACTGAGTGGGAGCTGTTCTGAGAGTGCGTCCATGCAGTATGTGTAAGCTTAGTTAGTGTGTTTGTCCCTGCTCTGTCCCCTGGTGTGTGCTCTGTCCAAAAGGGCTTTATTATCATTCTGAAAAGAGTTTACATGTTACGTTACATAATGTAATGTTTACATTTGTTCTGACGTACTTAAGAGTTCCTCTCCCTCCTTCCCTCCTTTTCCCTATCCATCTCTCTGCCTACAGCCTACGCTTTCTGCCTGCCAGCTATAAAAAGATTTCAGAATTTTAAAAATAGCTATTTAAAAGCAACGAATCAAGGCTGAAATGAAATACAGCAGGGAAGAACTGCTCTAGGGAAACTCAGTAAGATGGAATATGCCAGGGCTTTCCTGCAAGGTTTTAATGGAGACTTTGTGTAGCTGCATAGACCTAAACCTATATATTTCATTATCTGAACCATCACTCTGAGAAGTCTGTCCTTTATCTGAGTATAGCTAATTGCAACTTTGTTTTAGAAAGAGGAATTCCAAATATAAATTAATTTATACTGAGTTTTACTACATATTCTTCTGTTTCCATGAAATTTTACTCTTCCATCACAACAGTTTACAGGCTAAATCTGGATTTACATGTCTCTGTTCAAACAAACAAATTGAACAGATTTTGCCCCATGGTATTTAATGAAAAAGAAAATGTCATGAGGCCTTTCCCTTAGAAATAATCAGTTGAGAAAAGATTAGTGAAGATATATTTGTGTTCAGACTGTCCCCTGCAGCGAGGTTAGGGGGTATATTCATCATATACATCAGGATTAACTCGGTTTCTGCTGCAGTACTGCAGTTCTCTTCCAAATGTATAGCCACTGACCTACTTTTCAGGTGGCTTGGTAAAAGTCACTCCAAATCCTTCTGGCATTTCAGCACCATAAAATTGTAATGTTTTACTGTGACATAGCATCTTCCTGAAACAGAAAATAATACAAATGTGAGTGACAAAATGGAATTTGGAACCTTAATGCTGGGAAAACAATAGTTTTCATAACAACCACTCCCAAAGAGTGAGCTGACATGGAACGCCCCTTCTAAAATTCTCTATGGGAATTGGTCTCAAAGGGAAGTCTCTATACCCCCAGAGATGTTATAAACTTTGATGACATTCTTCTGCTCTTCTCCTTTTTGTAAGAAAGTTACTGGAAGACTCTGAGGTTCTCCCCCCCCTTTTGCTTTTCTTCATGTAAAATACCAGCTTTAATAAAACCAGATTTATGTGTATGTAGAATTGCATCGGCTACATGCTGCACAGCACATTATATTCAGTTGAATATACTAATTCTGGAGGTCAAAATAACACCAGTTTGCTCCCTGCTAAGGCAGTTTCTTGGGAAGGTTGTACTGGAATATTTACCAGACCAAGAGGGAGGTGGTGAAAGCCAGGACAGGCATGTTCAGCACCTTCCATCGCTGTTCACATTCGTGCTCCTCAAGCTGTGCATGCGGTAGATGAAAGCTGTCAAACAAGGTGGTATAGAGCACCAGGCCTGGAGACATGGGCTTTTCACCCTAAAACAAAGACAAAGGAATATCCAACGCCAATGCCAGCAGACAGAGACATGTGAGCTTATATGGAACAAATCCTTAATCACTCTCTTAAATGCAAGAAAGACTTCTCATAAATTAAACCCAATCAGATTATTATCTTAAGCTCTTTAAGGATTTGCTTCTGATTTTATAACATCAGCCACAGTGAAAAGTGGAGCAACATTTTCTGCAGCTGCATAGAAACTCCTGAAGTATGTTATTCCATAGCAGAAGCTTAGACAGACACAGTAACTGCTGTATCACTACCACTATGATGGTAAAGTGATCTCCTGCATCACTTTAGTCCTTTTGAGGACTTGCTGAGGTTATTAGAGAGCATATTTCTGCTTCCCTGTGCCAGCTGTACACAGGCTGCCACAGAAAAGAGGGCATGAACATAACACCCAGGCAGTTCAAAACCCACATTGATTTGTCTAGCCCAATAATTACATTACTATCACTCTGGTATGGTTGCACAGTATAGCCAGTGGGGAAGAAAAAGGATCTGGTAAAGACAAAAAGGACACAAATTAGCTGTTAAACCATATCTTGAAGGATACATAGGGAATTGCATATTCTTCATCAGCTCTTCAGATCTGGTCACCAGTTTAACAAATTGAGAAAAATATTTAAAGTAATCTGCATTTTTATCAAAAATGCTGGGTGATAATTGATATAAATGTGGTGGCATCAGAACAGCACTGAATGAGGGAGCTGAGTGTTTCTGCACTGCTGTGGCTTGCTGCGGCCAGAAGGAAAGCCTCTGTCTGTATGTCCCTGTTGCTGTGCTTAGGACACCAAATATGTGCAGGAAGGAAGGGTTTCTGCCCCTGTGTGCCTCTCCTCCCCATCATTCCCCAGTCTTATCCTGGCCAATGTTGCATGGGAATTCATCTGCTGGCATAATTAAGTGTTAGACAGAGAAAACACAGGGGGAAAACCGTGGCAGATGCCAACCAGATCACTTGGTTTTACAAGCAGGGAGAATTTTCTTTCTACTGCCCTACCATGTAAATTAGAGGCAGGGAGATTAGCATTTACTGGAGTTGAAACATCCACCTGACACCCTGCAGAAATATCCCAGAGGATAACTCACTGTGGAGGGTGCAAGATTGCAAGAGCAGAAGCAGGCTATGGAGCCTGCAGCTTGTAAGACCTGGAAGAAAGCAGTATTTGAGATGTCTAAAAGGGTTTGCATCCCAGTATTGTTCCAGCCAACATGGGATGACTGCCCTGCCTCTAACAGTTGCCTTGGAAGTAAGCTAATGCTTCCAACTAATGTATTAATTCAGCTTATTTTCTTTTACACTGGCCTTATTACAAAAAAAAAAAAAGAAAAAAGAAAGTAGCAGGCATTTTGGAGAGTGAATGTTGCATAGTGATATAGGGTAGTATCTACCAGTAGTTTAAAGAGACTTCAGAAAACTGAGGATTAAATGTCTTTCCTAACATTAACACTGTACTAAACCAAGAAAATTACTCTTGCTGAATTTGAAACAGATTTAGCTATATAACTGAGCAGATAGCCTTTCAAACAGAAAGGCATTTTTATCAAAAAAGGAAATAGTTCCTGAGTTTGCCTTGGACATGTTTCCTTCCACAAGATTTGAAAAGGTGGGAAAAGAAAGTAGAAAAATCTTTCATCTAACTTATTTTAAAACACATATATTGCATTTTTGCATTTCAAATAATGTTTGTTTAAATCTTATTCTGTTTGTAATTTTTATCTACGTAATGGATTTTGTTTGCTTCTCATTTTAAACACATCCCTATCTTGGGGCACCTGAAGTATGCATTTAGCTCAAAATTAATTACTTCGGTTTTCATTAATTATGATGCCTGTATTAAAACTGAACCTGAAGGTTACTTTTAAAATCTTTTTTCTTATTTGTAAGATACCAACAGAGAGCAGAGATATACATAGCCAGAAAAATCATTCTTGAGGTTTAAAATATATTTATTCATTTTTTTCAGGTCTTCCAGGCATCTCTTCTGATTGTCTGACAACTCAGACATCCAGAGAAGCCTGAAAAAAAACCCCAAAGCATTACAGAAGTAACACTTTTATAGCAAGATCAGTTGTCCTCTGAGTGCCCAGACCCCTGAGCTGGAGGTCAGGAACGAGGAGCAGAATAAAGCCCCCAAAATCCAAAGGGAAATGATCAGTGGCCTATTATACCACTTAGACACATGTAAGTCTATGGGGCTGGATGGGATCCACCCAAGGGTACTGAAGGAGCTGGTGGAAGTGCTCACCAAGCTACTTTTCACCATTTACCAGCAGTCCTGACTAACCAAGGAAGTCTTAGTTTACTGGAGGTTAGTAAATGTTGCACCCATCTACAAGAAGGGCTGAAAGGAGGATCCAGGGAACTATAGGCCTGTCAGTCTGACTTCTGTGCCAGGGAAGGCTATGGAACAGATCATCACAACCACCATCACGTGGCACATACGAGACAGCCAGGTGATCAGGCCCAGCCAGCATAGGTTCATGAAAGGCAGGTCCTGCTTGACTAACCTGATGTCCTTCTATGACAGGTGACCCACCTAGTGGGTGAGGAAAAGGCTGTGGATGTTGTTTATCTGGACTTAAGTAAAGTTTTTGATACTTTCCCACAACGTTCTCCTGGAGAAACTGGCTGCTTATGGCTTGGACAAGCATATGCTTGAAAAATTGGCTGGACGGCCAGGCCCAAAGAGTTATGGTGAATGGAGTTAAATCCAGTTGGTGGCCGGTCACAAGTGGTGGTCCCCAGGGCTCAGTGTTCAGGCCTGTTCTCTTTAATATCTTTATCAATGATCTGGGTGAGGGGATCGAGTGCACCCTCAGCAAGTTTGCAGACAACACCAAGTTAGGTACGAGTGTTGATCTGCTTGAGGGTAGGAAGGCTCTACAGAGGGATCTGGACTGGCTGGATCAATGGGCCAAGGCCAGTAATACAAGGTTCAACACGATCAAGTGCTGGGTCCTGCATTTGGGTCACAACAACCCCATGCAATGCTGCAGGCTTTGGAAGAGTGGTTGGAAAGCTGCCCAGAGGAAAAGGACCTGGGGGTATTGGTCAACAGCTAGCAGAATATGAACCAGCAGTGTGCCCAGGTGGCCAAGAAAACCAATGGCATCCTGGCTTGTATCAGAAATGATGTGTCCAGCAGGACTAGGGCAGTGATTGTCCCTCTGTACTCAGCACTGGTGAGGCTGCACCTTAAGTACTATGTTCAGTTTTGGACTCCTCACTACAAAAAGGACACTGAGGTGCTGGAGCATGTCCATAGAAAAGCAACCAAGCTGGTGAAGGGTCTAGAGCACAAGTCTCACAAGGAGTGGCTGAGGGAACTGAGGTTGTTTAGCCTGGAGAAAAGGAGGCTCAGGAAAGACTTTTTCACTCTCTACAACTACCTGAAAGGAGGTTGTAGTGAGGTGGGGGTCGGTCTGTTCTTTCATGTAGCAAGTTACAGGACAAGAGGAAACAGCCTCAGATTGCACCAGGGGAGGTTTAGGTTGGATAGTAGGGAAAATTTCTTCCCCAAAAGGGTTGTGAAGCACTGGAACAGGCTGCCCGGGTAAGTGGTAGAGTCACCATCCCTGGTGGTATTTAAAGGACATATAGATGTGGTGCTGACACACATATTTTTGTGGTGACCTGGCAGTGCTGGGTTAATGGCTGGACTTGATGATCTTGAAGGTCTCATCCAACCAGAACAATTCTATGATTCTATGATGATTCTAAGTAAAAGGTAAAAGACTGCTTGGGAACTGGACTCCTTGGTGCCACAGCTGTGCACCAGGCCTGGCTCAGCTCACCTCCCTTGGGCTGCCACTGCTTTCAAAAGAGCTTATGTCCCTGTGGTCATTCCCCCAACGTGTAGTCAGTCCTTGTGATGGTGCTTCTTGCAAGGAAGACAGCCTGACACCATGCCCAGCATTTAGCATGCCATGGAACTCTGAACTTTTAATTTGACCTCAAGCTTCCTGGTAAGGGAGGTAAGAAAGGTCAATCACTTTAGGATTTAATCCTTCAAACCTCTTCCTAAATGCAGTCAGCTGTGAATAGAAGTCATACACTGGTGAAGCATTTGCCATTCAAATCGAGCATTTGCCTGGACACTTTCCACACCCTAGGACCTGAACCCTCCCTCACCCAGGCCGTGAACCAGAGACACAGGCCCTGTACTTTCCCAGTCGGGGTGGAATGATCCACAATGCCTCATCCACTGATTTCTGATCTCAGAGCAGGACAATTTTCACCCTGAGAAATGTAGTTCACCTCCTACACCACCACAACTCTTGCTGTGGACTATGACTTCAGACCTTCTCCTTCCAGCTCTCCATATTTTTCTGGTGTCTTTGTGAGTAATAATTAAACATTCTTAGCCTAAAGGCAAATGAATTTTCTAGCCTCTGCAAGAATCAGCCTTTTACCTCAGCATGTGACAGAGTGGCAATGGTACTGATTTTCCTTTCAATAATTTGTCTTTCTTTGTTGTTTTTTCTTTTGGCAAAAAGGCTACTTTTGAGCATTAATGGCCACAATATGTTCAGGTTTGCTACACTTGGCAGGTGGGCTATTAATTGAAATAAGCACTAGTGAATTTGGAAAATCTTTTTTACTCATTTCCTCAGGCAGGTTTTGATTTGCTTCCAAATACTTGCTATGTGGTCAGGCTAGACGTTTGTAATAGGCTCCTCTGTGGTAATGGCTTGGACTTCTTGTTGAGGTTTTTTGATAGTTTTTTAAGGATCACTTCAGCTTCTTTACACATGATGCAGTAGCATCTTTGTTCATATTTAGCAATGGGAAATTGGTCCTTTATTCCCCAAAGCCAGCAGTGAGTCCTGAACTTTGCTGCAGAAAACTGAAATTGCATGCTTATCACATTTTTAATACAGAGAGTGAGAGCTCAGGTAGATGAAGTAATTTGTAGATTCAGGTATGATGCTTGTGACTGACATTAGAAGCCAGTTTGCCATCCCAGTAATTACACTCAGATGAGTTTGGGTCAAACTCACTATATTGTTTGTCCTAGAAAATGAACACTAGGATCCTACATGTTCTTGAGTGGTAGTTTAGAAATATGGATGGAGGATTATATCACAGCAGTTTTAAAGATTTTATTTAAGGGAGTTAAGAAAAAAAAATAGTTTGTAACTGTGAATGTAAATTGTCATTATTTTTCATACTAGCAACCAGTTTTCTGATTGAATAATTAATATGCTGATTTCTAATACTTGTGAAAAAAATCTGATTTTGATGTGATTTTCTGAACCAAAATATTTTTGCAATCAGTTATGGTCATTAATTTCAATTTATTTTTTTCATTCTCTTTCCCAACCATCATCTACAATCAATGCTGTAGATGAATCATTAGTATCACTTCTCCAGTTTCCTATCAGGATGTTGAAAGTCTGATGGATGAAAGTCAGTTTAAGGGTGCAAGTGTTTTCCTTTGTCTCACTCAGGCCATTCCTAAAACTAAACCCAAGTAAAATGGTAAAAATAACCATCTTTCCCAGTAACAAGTCAAGATACAAAGAACAACCAAGTGCTCCTGAATAGCAATACTGCAACACTGTCAGCTAAAATGCTGCCATGGACACCTGCTCACTCCCTCTAAAAATAAATTGCTGGATTTTGTCACCAGAATTGATGAGCCTAAAAAATCTAATGTCTCGTGACAATAGGATTCCTGGCTGGAAAGCTGTCTGTGGAAAAGTGCCAGGCAGATGCACCACAGACCTTGCTCTGCTTCCCTGTAGCTGTGCTGCTGAAGAATAATTGCAGCCCAGACAAGGAAGTCCAAGATTGGCAAAGTGAGTCAGAAGCCACTGGGCCACCAGAGCCCATCCCATGGTGAGGAAGATCGGACCTTTGCTAAGGCTGATCATGGGTTCAGGCACTGCTCAGCAGGTACAGCAGCTCCTTTAGTCTTCTCGCCTTCCAGTGGTGGTGTCACAAGGAATGACTTTGCCCATTTAATAAATTTCTCTCCTTTGGGGAAAACCTAGGCCCAACACTTTTGTAAGAAGACAGCTTACTTGCCCGTGACGCCTCAGCACTAACCAGGAGGCAGAACTAACAATGCCTGTCTCAGATAAATCAGCCATGCTAGGAGCCATTTCTTTGACAGAAGTATTTTAGGCACCTCAAACACAATGTGAATGAATTGAATGTCATTGATTTCAGAGATGCATCATGTAGCCATCCAGGCTTTCAGAGGATTTTTTTTGCCTATAAGAAAGTTCTATTAGATTATTTATTCTGTTCCCTTGCTGGTGGCAACTTCTTACTGATGTGCTCCTTGAATAAAAGCAATGCTTTCCTACCAGCCCCCATCCCTCTCTTAACGTCCCCTTCTTATCCCTAGTGGCTTGATTTCCAGAGACGATGGAACCCTCAGGTCCTTTTGTTCCTTAAAGAAGTAGGACTGCTCAGACCTCCTGAAAACCAGGCCAGAAATGTATGTATAGAGGGGTAATCGTTATCTTTATGGGCAGCTCCCAGCAATGTCATAATACGCTCTGTTAAGTAAGGACAAAGTCCTCATGAGATGGAGTGGGTAGATGAGAGACTAGGAGTGAGGCAGGACTGGTGAAGAAAGAAACACATGTCAGACTACTCAACTTTTCTTTTTCAGTGTGCAAGGAGAGGGAGCTGAGTTAGGATAAGCCTCTCCCCCCTTGCAAGGTGGATGCAGCACATTAAATCATACAGAGATATGGGTGAGGGACACTGGAAGGACTTGTTTAGACCCACGGTACTTCTCTGTGTTAGTCACCTATGGGAACTTCACACTTGTGTATTTTAAAGTTGCATTCTCTTTATAATAGGTTTACTTATACTATACAGAAATGATAATTAGGGGATATACCTCAACATATCTTCAAAAGATACTTCAATTTCCCCCAACCACAGAACCCTGCAGGCTGAGAACTCAGATTTTTCCCCAATTACTTACTAAAGCTTCTTTAATGAGTATTTCTACATGAATAAGATATGTGGAGCTCAGACCATGGTATATATTATATAAAGTAGGAATAAATTCAGGTATTGCAACAAACTGCGGAGTGGCCTTCTCCCGAAGAGTTTGTGCATTCCTGGGTTCACATGTATAAACTGACCTCTAAAGCTACATATGGGAGTACCTAAGGAAGTCCAATGGCTAGCTTTTGCCATAAGGGGGAAGTCTTGTTCCTTCTCCTCCTTTTCTTTCTCCTCTACCCCAGACCTCTCCCAGCCGAAGACCCTGCCTCCTCACTTGTGGTAGCTCTGGAGATTGACTTGCCTGTGGGATGATTCAACTCACTGACCCTGCAGAAAACTAGGCAGCTGTTTCTGGGTCACGTTTCTGCTTTGCTAGTGAACAGCACTGGTGAGTGAAGGGCTTCATTCATCCACAGGTAGCAGAGCCAATAAAAGAGAGATGGTGGGATCGCACAGCTGGGAACAGGGCCTCCTCGTTTTGGTGAAGGTGAACTGCTGGCTTAGTGTATACCATCCTGTGAAACTGAAACCTAAGGTGTCTAAGTTTGAGTGTTTAAACCCACTTTAGACATCTGAAGATGCAGTTTAGTAAAACCACCTGCTTTGAAGAAGTGCAGCTGAGGTCAATAGTGCGTATCTGGAGCGTAACACCTCCAACAGCTGGTACAAGCCCCACTGCCCCCCTGCCTGCCCCCACCACTCC
The DNA here is from genome assembly GCA_013401335.1 of Brachypteracias leptosomus. Classification (NCBI taxonomy): domain Eukaryota; kingdom Metazoa; phylum Chordata; class Aves; order Coraciiformes; family Brachypteraciidae; genus Brachypteracias; species Brachypteracias leptosomus. Next base: position 168,494 of record VYZX01026656.1, read on the forward strand.
TTCCCACACTGGCCAGCTGGGTGGCCAGGGTATTTGTATGCCTTCACTGGGAGCTGGGCTGGGACCTGATCCAGCTGAAAAATAGCCTCTGTGTCCAGCTCACTCTTAAGAAGAGTTGCACCAGTACAATACGGGGAAGTGTGGAGGCTGAACAAGGGTCCGAGATGGGCGATTCCAGCCTGGGTCAGAGCAAAGCTTGTATGTGTCCAGCTGCTCCTTGCCACTGCTCTCCCAAAATGTTAGGGGTCAAGGGCTGTGACCTCTAGCTGCTTGTATGCCTTTTGCTCCAGCTATTACTTTGTTAGCCTGTGCCCTAACTACAACCAACAGTCGTTAGGGCAAAAGGTTAAATTGGGAGCTTGATCTTTCCTGGTTCTTGAATGGGAAAAAAAGCAATGGAAGTGTCTGGGATGGAAGGTGGGTCACTACTGCATACATACATTATTCCTATATTCTTCACATAAGATTATAACTGTGAAGATGCGTAACATAGGCTGCTATGTAGGCTTGCGAGGTTTCAGCTGTCCTGCCTCTTCTGGTCCCTTATGCCATTTTTTACATTCCTTTGTTGCATTTTGGCTTGTGCTAAACTGTAAGGCCCTTGTGGCAGGGACCACGTCACTTATGTATCAGTACAGTGCCTCAGATAATGGAGCTCTAGCAGTGATGGGGGCCTTTGGGAGTGCCTGTCACAGAAATGGCAGGAGGGAATAGTTTCACTCTTGCAGAGCGCAGAATTAATCGTGTCTAAGAGATTTTTGCTAGCCTTTTTGAAGGACTTCATCTTTGCCTCTTGCCTACCCAGTTCCTCTCCCACCATCTCTGCCAGCTATCCATTGTCTTTACGTTCCCCCACCTACCCCTCCACGGCTGATCTTTCACTTCAGTCAAGAGATCATAGGCTGCCTCCTTTCCCCGGAGGATGACCCCTGTATCCCCCTTTCCTTCCTGATCTTTGCCAGTGTGCTGAATAGGGCTGCAAAGAAAGGTTAGTTAATGAGCAAACCCCACTTCCCCGGGTTTATAAGAGAAACATATAATAATTGTTTTCTTCCTAAATACAGAGGAAGATAAATTAAATCAAAAGATGTTTGGAGCTGGAGGGCAAAAGGGAGAGAGGAGGTGGGAGAGAAGAAAGGGAGAGGCAAAAGACAACCACTCCTCTCCTTTGGAGCTGTCTTCAGCTTTGTTTACATTTGAACAGCAGGATCAGTTAGGATGAGAACATAAATTGCTATGGTAATACCCTTTTTATACTATATGTAGTGACTATTGTTCAAAAGCAAGTATATGGTTTTGATTTAGCTTATGGTTTTTGGAAGGTTTCTCAGCTAATTAAATCCAAATAAACAGAGTATCTGGAGGACTGGGAATGTCTACAGTAGGTTTAAACCTGTGGGTTTCAGCAGACTAGCATGCTTTGTGTGTCCCTTGTGAAGGCTCAAGGAAAATTGCATTTTGCTGATGACATCAAACTGTGCCAAAAGATACAGCTGAAGGGTAATTGCTGCTAGAACATTGGTTCCCAGTCTTTTTGGACCTACACACTACTATTACTCTCCAAGATTTCCTACAAATCGGAATGTGATTTCCTACTTTAAAGTGAAAACACTGTGAAGGCACTAAATGGCTATGATGGCTCACCAGGACATTATAGGACATCTGTGATCCTTGAGCAAAGCTGGGGAACCACTGGTCTGGAATGAGGGAAAACAGAGGTAGAACAGAAGTGCTCCATGTGTGCAAATCTTCATTGACTACAATGACAAGAAACCAATACAATTGGAAGGGAAAGAGTTAGTCATTCAGATAGTTGGGCTCATTGCAGAGTCACCACGTGGGATATAGATGCAGATGTTAGAGGGTTCACAAAGCCTGCTTGTTATTAATGTAAGGGTTTGACGGAACTCTCTGCAAGAAGGATGGGCAAAGGAAACCAAAGTCTGAGAAAAACATTGCTAGGTCAGCTACAATGTGACAACATAGTGGTATGTTAGGAGCAGAGAAGAAAAGCAACACCAGAATGGTAAGAAGACAACAATCAGCTGGATATTAAAAAAGCTGACAGGCTACATGATAAACTAACACACATTTTCTCGCAGGAGCCATGTGGACAAACTGAGATGGGCTGGACTTTGCTAGACATGCACTATGTCTATGGACCATGCTGTCCAGCGAGGACGGAAGCTGTTGGTCAAAGAGCCTGAAGAAGGTTCAAAAGTGCAAAAAACCCAACAACAACAAGAAGCAATCAAATCAGCAGAAAAACCCAACAGCTGGCAGTAGTGAAAGACAATGTGAAGAAAGGATCACCACTGAAGATTCGTTTGATGGATGAGCATGGAGATAATAAACTGAGCCAAATAATCTTTCCAAAGATTAGTGGAAATGAAAATGCTGATGGTACTGCTTTCTGTGTTTGGATTATTTTAAAAAAACCCAAACCAACAAACAAGCACCCCAACACTTCCCTGCATAGGTAAATCCTCGCTTGGTAAGCATCAAATGCAGATTCAGGCTCAAAGATTGAGCCGGCCACATATGTGACATCTTTATCATTGCAGAATGGAATATACAGCTTGAACTTGTTCTCAGGAATTAAGAAACTCACTGGGTGTTAGGTCAGTCCTTACATCTGGGTGGAAACTAACAGTAATTGTGCAATTTCCCTAAAAAATCCCCAGAGAACTAAGGTATTTTGCCTTTGCAGCCTTTCCTGCCTTTGCTCTTAAAAGTGCCTTTCACTTGAAGCCCTTGCACTTTCCTACATCATGCAAAATATTTCTGTCACTTAAAGACCTTGATACAACATTAAAAAGCCACCAGTATCTATGCGGACATCCCTTTTGTCCTAATACCTGTCTTCATTAGCCATGCTCACTTAACGGGGAGGGGGGAAGACGACGACGACACACCAATATGAGGACACCTGGATTCGCCCTTTTTCCCTGCTTTTCCAGGCTGGCCACGGGAGCACCCTCCAGGCCGAGCAGCCTGGAGCCGGAGCGCCCATGTGCAGCAGCCGGGGCGGCAGCACCAGCGAGCCGCAGCCCCAGCCACCCGGCAGCAGCCGGCGGACCGGGCCGCTGCTCTGGGACGACCAAGACGAGACCCTCGGTTCCAGCGGCAAGGGGGACAACCCTGCACCGGCTGCTATGGCCATGGCCGCGCCCGCGCCTTCCCCGCCTCCGCGGAGCAAGGTGATGCGGCAGTAACACGCTCCGCGCAGCCTCCGCAAAGGCGCGCTGCGGTGCGCGGGTGTTGCGCAGGGGCGCGGGCCGCAGCGGTCGGCTCCGGGCGCCGGGACATGCGCACTGCTGCGCGATTGCTCGTGCCGCGCTCCGCGGCCGCGCTTGCTGCCTGCCCGCCGCCTCCCCCCGAACCTCCTGCCGGGTGGAGGAGGAGGAGGGAGAGACGGAGGGAGGACGGGAGCGAGAGGAGGAGGAGGGGAGAAGAGGGCAGAGGAGACGCGCCGCAAGTTGCTGCTGCTCCTCCCTCCCCTCCCTCCGCCGCGCCGCTGCCCGGCCCCTGCGGGCTGCGCTCCGTGGACAGCGCTCCGCGGGAGGCGGCATCCTCGGTTGCTCCTCTCCGCAGGCCGGCGGCTCCCGGTGAGTTGGGGGCGGTGCGCGAAGTTGCCGTGTCTGTGGTTTGGGGACGGGGGGGTCGTATGTGCCGTCGCTGCGGGTGCGGGTCGCTGCGCGGCTGCGGGAGGCTGGCGGCGGAGCCCGGCCACGGTCCCTGCTGCGGGCGCGGCGGCCATTTGGTTATTTGGGGGTGCTGCGGCCAGGAGGGGTGACGGGTGCGGGGCAGGGTCCCAGGCGGGCAGTACCTGGCCCTGGCGGGGGTTCTCGGGCGGCTTCCCGAGCGCGGCGCGCCCACATCCCGGGGCGGCGGGTGTCTCCGCGCCCCCCGCTCCGGCTGCTGTCAGGCAGCGCCGTAACTATATTTTCATTCAAATCCTATTTGATGGTGACAGACTCCAGTTTGTTGCACGGTGGCATCTGCTCTTGGTCTGGGAAACTCTTTAAGAGGACGGGATAACCAGGGGAGAGCAAGGGCCGCTTTGCAAAGCGTTGCGAAGGGAGCTGCAAGCGCCAATTAGCGCTCCCGCCTGCTCGCCGTGTGCTGCCTGGAGCCGTGACTTCCCCCAGGGCTCCGGGGGCGAAAGGCAAAAACTGACAAACGGTCATACCACAAAGTTGTGCAGCTTGAGATGTTACATACGCTGATGGACCTAATTATCTAAATAAACAAATACAGTGATTTATAGGTGTCTGAACTATAATGCTTTGAACGATAGAGCTCTTTAACCTTTCTTTCTAATCTGTCCCTCAGAGATTTGGTTTTAAGGAGAGTAATATATCTTCTGTGGTGCTGAATACTTAGTTGATTACATTTGTAAAAGGAATGGCCTTTGAAATACTACTGAGCCATTAAGCAGTAAATGCAGAAAAAGAGTGAGAAAGAGCAAAGATAAAATGTTGGCAGAAAATATTTTCCCACTTTCTAGCAGCCATGCTTGATTAACTTTTATTCAAAGTTCTTATTTTATTAAATCAAACTTCAAAAAAATAAGTGTGTTGTGTGAAGCCAGAAGCAAATCCTACTTAGTCCTCCTGAAGTCTTATCTGTGTTGCAGCTCAGTGATGATCAGAAAAGTGTCTGTTAAGAGAATTTAAAGAGCACTGCTAGAGATACCCAGTAGGTAAATGGAAGTATGTTTTCTTTGTATACGTTTCTCTTAGACAATATAGAGGCAGAAATTTCAAATTGCAGTTTCTTACTTTACATCTTTAAAATTTTTGCCCTGATAAATACACCTATATGTGATGTGCACAGCTTCTTTAGCACAAAAGCGCCTCCCTTTAGTGGAGAATTGATTAATTCAGGTATTAGTTTATTTAACAAGGGCATAATTCTGCAGCCTGTGGAACATCTTCTATAAGGAATGAGTTTCTTTTGCACTTGCTGAAAATAGTGAGTACGGTATGCACAACATCTTGCAGGCCTGAAGTACGAGAGCAATTTTATCTTTAACCAGTATTTCAACACAAGGTTTTATTAACATAAAATCAATATTCAGGTCAGCAATGGGGATCTGCAACTTTTGAATGAGAAGCTGATCTGAAGGCAATACATTGCTTATATGAGTAAAGATTGTGGGATATGACACTCAGCAAGCTCAGCCACCTTTCGTTTGGTTCCTTTTATGAAATGTCATTTAATGAGGAAAAGAAACAGGTTATCCATTGCATTTTTAGGCACAGCACTCATAAGCCTCATCGCTAGGTGTTTGAATGTGAATATGGCTTTAGATTATGTATTGTGTACAAATGACTGCTACAAGATAACTTAAGCTCTAAATTTATCCCACTATTAAAGTTATATTGATCAGAAAGTGGCAACTGGATTTCATGTCCTAAATCAGAAATGCTTAATAATCTGAAGCTAATTTATATTTTAAGAAGCACTGTTCTGAGGAATCCATAAGAAATGCAGTTGAGTTTTCTTTACTGGCTGTGCAGTGGCATTTAGTTAAGGAACACTCATTCCTGGGGCAGTGGGGGCTTCATTGACACACAAAGGAGTTAAATCTGTTCCTCCGCTCATTGATGCTGATGGTAAAGTGCTGTAGAGTTCAATGACTGGAACAGTCTTTTTGCTTCCAGTGAGGATGGGGATGAAGAACAGAGGGGCTTTTTCAAAGCAGTTTCAACACTGTATCATTTGCAACTGCAAAATACAATGTTAAGAATAAGATTAATAGACCAAGAAGGCTTGAAAACATTGTTTAACACTTAATTGAAACAATAAATCATTCAAATAACATTACCCAGACTCCTATAGCGCTGTCTTTGCTTGCAGGTGTTAAGAATGGAGCAGGTTTTGGGTGCAGGGTGTGAGGGTAGTCCAGCTCCAGAGCAGTGGTGGGAGGGCAGGCTGTTGTGGCTGGGAGGGAGCTCAGGAGGGGCCCTGGGTGGATTGCAGGGGCAGAGCACCGTGAGAGTCACCCTCACCCACAGGTTGCCAACCTGGGGCTGAGAGAGCCCCCTCCCATGTTCAGGTCTGCTGAATGAATGGCAACTGCTGGTCCAGGCCCTGTGTGGAGCTGGCAGGGAAGGTGTGCAGGATGAGGCCCTGGTTGTACAGCCTGTAGCTTGCAGGCAGACAGCCCTGGCTGTTTGCGGCTCTTCTCTGCATCCCAAGGAGGTTGCCAGTTCCAGGTGTTATATTGTGTATAACGATACCAAGAAACCTTGTCTGGTGAGGAAGGAAGTTCAGGATGGCTTCTTCCTTGGGAAAGTGGTGCATTTCTAGATGTTAATATGGTCAGAAGTTGCTTACATTGATTAAAGCAAAGAAAGAACCAGCAGTGTACACTCTTTTGTGTAATTCTCCAGCATTCCCCTGGAGAAACTGTCTGCTCATGGCTTGGATGGGCATACACTTCCACTTGGCTGGATGGCCAGGCCCAAAGACTTGTTGTCAACGAAGTTAAATCCAGTTGGTGGCCAGTCACAAATGGTGGTCCCCAGGGCTCAGTACTAGGGCCTGTTCTCTTTAATATGTTTTTCAATGATCTGGATGAGGTGATCATGGGCACCCTCAGTAAGTTTGCAGACACCACCAAGTTAGGTGAGAGTGTTGATCTGCTTGAAGGTAGGGAGGCACTGCAGAGGGATCTGGACAGGCTGGATCAATAGACGGAGGCCAATGGGGTGAGGTTCAACAAGGCCAGGTGCTGGGTCCTGCACTTGAGTCACAACAGCCCCATACAACACTCCAAGCTTGGGGAAGAGTGGCTGGAGAGCTGCCTGGTGGAAAAGGATCTGGGGATGCTGGTCAACAGCTGGCTGAATATGAACCAGCAGTGTGCCCAGGTGGCCAAGAAGGCCAACGGCATCCTGACTTGTATCAGAAATAGTGTAGCCAACAGGACTAGGGCAGTGATTGTTCCCCTGTAGTCATCACTGGTGAGGCCACACTTTGAATAACTGCATTTGGGTTTGGGGTCCTCAATCCAAGAAGGACATTGAGGTGCTGTAGCATGTCCATAGAAGGGCAGCTAAGCTGGTGAGGGGTCTAGAGCACAGGTTTCATGAGGAGCAGCTGAGGGAACTGAGGTTGTTTAGCCTGGAGAAAAGGAGGCTCGGGAGAGGCCTTGCTGCTCTTTACAATTACCTGAAAGGATGTGGGGGTCGGTCTGTTCTCTCATGTAGCAAGTTATAAGACAAGAGGAAACAGCCTCAGGTTGCACTAGGAGAGGTTTAGGTTGGACATTTGGAAAAATTTCTTCCCCAAAAGGGTTGTAAAGCACTGGAACAGGCTGCCCAGGGAAATGATGGAGTCACCATCCCTAGAGGTATTTAAAAGATATATGGATGTGGTTTACTGGAGACCTGGCAGTGCTTGTTTAACAGGTAGACTTGATAATCTTAAAGGTCTTTTCCAACCAAAATGATTCTATGATACTATGATTCTAATACTGCTAGTAATAAACCCTAGACTTTGAAATCTCTGTGCATTTGTGTGGGCTCTTGGAGGCCCTGTAAAATCCTGTAATAGAGATGAGGAAGCTGAAGCCTGAGGATTCTGCTGCAAATTTACTGAAGGAATTTGAGATGTCCTTGGTTGCTGTTCCTCCATCTCCATCCTGGCATCCCTCATGCTCTGTGTTGCTGTGCCACAGCTTCTCTGTAGCTCTTTCACAGGCATATGTGCCACATCCGTTTCACCTTCTCCCCAGCCCCTCATCTCCTGAAATCCTCATATGTGATGCTGGCAGCACTGCCCTGCTCATGAACCAGGGTAGATACCAACCTGCAGGTGCTCTGTGATGCACTCAAGGCCATAAGCTGCAGACTCCTTTGCGGTTTTGCTCTGCTTTTCTTCTGTGGTGAAGTGGGTTTTTTTAATGACACTATGCCTGCAGTTACTTGGGCTGCGGAGGGTGAGCTGTGGGAGGTGGGACCTCCAAAGGTTGCTCCTGCAGAGGTGCACCAAGCACAGCTGTCAGGTAAAAATGATGAGTGACAGTATGCCTTCTTTCCCATCATGGATGTGATATAACCAAGTTTTAATTAAAGCATCAGCGGTAGATTATTAGGGCAGATAAATACCGCCTTGTTACAGCCCTCTTGGGTCGTATGTAAGGAGTATTCGTTTTAGAGAGGATGAATGAATGAATAGTCAGTGTGAAGGATAAAGATCAGCATTGTTAATCACTCTGGAAGTCTTCCGTGGGAAAGTGTGAACTTAGGAAGATACTGTCCATAAATGCATTTAAATATTTACATAATTTGAGGATAAAATATTGATAGTAAAGGCATGCAAGTACCAAGTCATGTTTGGTTTCCTGTCAGCTATGACTAGGACTTGCACAGCTGGTTGGTGGTGGGCTGTATTTCTACATAATGCTTTGCTAGAAGTTATGAAGAGCTATTCTTCAACACCAATATGAAAAAAAGTTAACTGTTCTTGTCAAAATACAGATAAAAAAATTAGAAACTTGAAAGACTACATTTGCTTAAACGCTTGAGCTTGAGGTGGGGTTAACTGTTCACTTCAGGTGTCCCTGGGTAACCCATGTGCTCGTCACCATTATTGAGGCTATGGGCATGGATTGATCATCCAGTTACAGCTTGTGGCTGTTAATATGTCTGTGGAGTGTGAAAGAATGACTTCAGGTGGGAAGGGGGAGTTCCCTCCCACCAATAACTGGAAATGGTAGGAAATGTTCCTGTGCTCATCCTTGATTTTGTAATTCTCTCAAAAGTTTATTTTGTCCTTTTCCAGCTATGAGAATGTGGTACAATCCTTGAAAAAAAGTCTCTGTGCTTTCATGTAAATGCAAAGAGGATGAGCCTTTGAAAACTTATCTTAACTGATGTTGATGAATAAACAAACTTGGCCAGAGTAAATCTTTTCATCTGACTTCAAGAGCCACACTGTAATGAAGTAAATATAGATGTACTTAATGGGGTCCTTTCATCCAAATACATAACAAACCCTCCAAAGTAATGCAAACAAACCTAAGATGGATTTCTAAGTGGGTTTGGGGTGTTTGTTTGTTTGTTTGTGTACTGGAGCAGTTTAATCTAGCCAAGCTAGGACAGGAGTAGAGCTTGCTCCCAGAGCTGTAGAGGTGCTGGAGTGTGTGCTGGCCTAAATAGGAGGGAGCAGAGTGTGCCAGAGACCTGGCTTTTCTCCTGCAGTGACCTCCAGCCCATCATGACAGCTGCCGTAGACACAGTCATTGAAGTATGACTGTGGCAGTGGTGTTGACTTTCACAGCATCTTGTTGGTTGGAAGCTGTGGGAAGGAGGAGGAGATCAAAGTACAGTTCTGCTCATCTGGATGTTCACTGTGTGACAGTAGATTTGGTTTCATTTCAAGACTCACGGGGTGACTGTTTTCAATTACAGCATTTGTAAATAGATTAACGACTTGGGGAAGGTGTGCCAAGCAAATACAGTCATTTGGTTTCGCTGTCCTTGCTTCATGAAGAAGACCAATGTGTAATGTTTATATTTCCCACATCACAGAAAAAGCTTTTGGATCTTCTCTTTTAAAACCACAGATATAAAACAATTTTACTTTAAAGACAAGTGCTTTGTTTTGAAAAGGATAAACCCCGTTTTGGGAAAAAGACCATAACTTGGTCTTATCTTTTCTTAATGGGAAAACTTTGGGTCTGTTTCATTCCCTTGTGGAATAAAATTCCATTCGGAGCTGGGCAATATGTTTGAACATTAGACTATTTAGAATCACATTTACACAACTCTGTCAGCATAATTACAGAAGTTCTTCAGTATAAGCTTTTTCTTTGCTGAGATCTTGATGACTGGAAAATACTATAAAGAATTATGTCTGTGAGTGTTGGAGGAATTTTGAGAAAGAGCATTAAGTGTAGAAGACTGTTGTACTTCAAAAAACACAACAGTGATTTACTAAAGTCCAGTTTCAGCTCACGATTAGACACCTTGAATAGCCAGATGTCCAATTTAGGTTGTGTCTGGTTGTGCTGTGCCATGTGTACAGAAGTGAAATTTATTAAAAACTGTTCAGCTTCAGATGTGTTCATCTGGGGATTTACTCATAAATAATTGATAACCCTCTGAAACAAAATCTCTTCATTACTCCGTGGATCGCTCACCTCTTCCCTCCCACACTCATTGTTCTCGCAGGCGGGGGGAAGAAGGAGGTGCTGCTTTAATGAAGGTGTACGTCAGCCTCCACTGCTTCTTGCAGAGGGCCACTCGACTAAACAGTGGTAATGAAATGCATGACAAAAGATAAACATTTTATTGTCCAATGGAGATATGTGGCATTCCAGTGTTTTAAAGGAACCACTTAGCTGCTGTATTTAAGACTTCTTTTCATCCTAGTATAGAAGCAGTGCTTATGATGAATTAATAAATCAATGAAATGTTTGCATTTAGTGCACTGCAGGATAGAACATCAAATCCAGGGCTGTTTGGTGTGCAGTACCAATTACAACTGTATTATTTGGGCTTGAAATGCTGGGGCCTGGGCTGTGGGCTCTGAGTTGGGATTGACCTATGGATGAGTCACAACCCAGCAATGTGTTTTGTTCCCCAAGGCCCCAGAGGCAGAACCTGGCCCACCTGTGTGAGGCCTCGCCTTTCTGAAGGTGATCGTGGTTGGGGTGGTGGGTGAGGCTAGAGATATATCAGCCAGGAACTGGCCAGTTTGTGAGAAGTAACAAGAAGCTGATCAGTTATGGAAGAGAGGTCCTGTTGGGGGCAGCTTGCTGCGTTCTCTCTCAGTGGTGTGTTCCCCCTTGGCTGATTTGAGACAGAGAAGAGCAAACATATGAAGAATAATAAAAGATGAAGTTATACTGAGGGGATGTTGCTGAGTTTGGTGTTGGCCTGAGGAAGAAGAGAGCTAGCAGCACAGGGCTTAGTCTTTCAAGATTTTACTGCAGTTAAGTATCCTTGCTCACTGTTGATTGCAATGGGACAAATCATTGTGAGCAGTGGCTTCTCATTAGAGCAAGTTTGCATGATTGAGCTCCTATTTACCAGACATGGAAGAAAAGTGATGAGTTTTCTTTCTGAAAAAAAGAAGAGCCATTCTGCCACCACTGACTTAATAAAGTGTATCTGAGTTGATCTAACAAAATTTCATTTTAATGGAAAAATGTCTTAATGTAAGATCAGTTCATCTTTTTGATGATTTGATTGCTTTAGAGTTATTAGCCAAGTTCTCTAACAGTCTTTAAAGGTGCTGATACTTGCTTCCAGTTTAATAGCTCTAACTACTGCTAATGTACAGGAAATGTTCAAATCACATCATTGAGAAAGAACCCTAACAAATCTTAAAGATATTTTAATGTGAGGTTTCAGATGTTTTGTTTAATTGAAAGGTGAACACTAAAAAGGCTTTGTCAGTCTGCTGTTTCCAGATGACAGCACTTTCTATGGAGTAACTGTAAGTCCCAGGGTGCTGGTTCCAGCTTTAAGCTTCAGGATTCATAGCTCAAACTCTTGCTTTTTTACCTGGCAGAAGTATGCATCTGTGGTGTTGTCTGAATTTGTGTCTTCCAAAAAAATACTGATTTTAATCAAATAAAATGAGAAAAGTGTTCTGAAATAATAGTCACATTCTGCCTGATACTGTAGAAGAGGGGGCCTTTGCTGCTTCTATAAACCAAAAGATTAAGCTTGCTTATAAAGGATTAACAGAGCTCTCTTCTGTTAATTCATAGTAGTGTAGTTGAAGAGCCTGATTCTACATCAGTGGAAAATCCATTATCAATCAATGGGAATTTTGCAGCTGAAGCCAAAGGGATTAGAGACTTGTTGTTCGGAAGCGACTGAAAGAGAGAAAGATCTGGATATGCTTGTTGCCACATGGCTGTGAGCCACCACTGGGATGTGGCCACAAAAAAATGGCAAAGGAAAAATCTTTGTTTGCCTCAGGCAGGCTATTTCCAGAGGTATACAAGAGGGCTAGTGCCGCTGTACATGACTGCAGAGAAACCATTCCTGGGATGCTGCTGGTAGTGAGTTGTTACTCAGATCCGAGCAAGATGATTTGAAAGTGGAAGAGGTACGCAGGGAAAGATGACCTGAAGTCCTTTCTAGGAATTGTGCCGTGGTGGGGGAGGGTTCAATGAGGAGGTCAGATGTGTGATGGGAGGGGGAGTTAGGAAGAGCAGTGGAAGAGGGGTGCAGATTTCTGGTGAGGGGTGAGAGGAGCACTGATGCCTACACCACACTCTCTCATCTGCTGCTACTCAGGCAGGCATGTTGGTTTAAGGGCTTGGAGTGTAAAGGAGAAGAAGCAGGAAGAAATTACTGGAGACATTGCTAAAGAATTTGCTACTAGTGGTATGAAAGGTGATGTCCTAACAAATTGCATTGCCTGCAGAAGTTTCTTCCTTTAATGAACAATAGCTACTTCTCCTTCTACTAGAGCATGTAGACCAACATTCAGACTGTTAAAGCCTGAAAACTGTAAGAAAACCTGCAGTTCCAGACTTAACTTTAGCAACGAATATTCACCAAGCACATTCTGAAATAAAATCCCACTTTCTTCTGAAATGTTGTCATAGAGCTTAGCTTATAAGTAGCTCTGATCCAGAGCCTAGTTGTGGAGAAAAGCATGATCTCTATGACCTCTGCTGCAATGCTTGGTAGGTACTTCCCCAGGAACAGAAGCTAGTATATCATAAGAACCTATTCTGAGTAAAAATTACACTTTTTATGATTTGGTAAATGTAAATGTATTGTTTTGATCTGTTACAAGAGGCAAGATTGTGTCATTTAGTTGTGCAATTAAAAAGATTAAATTAATTTCATTTTCCTTTGCTCTTGATAAATGCAAAATAATTGAACACATTATGGACAGTTGGGGCTCTGTTGGTTGTAGCTTCATCATTTATTAATCTAACACATTAGGTGAGAGCCTTTATAGATTCGCTTGCCTAAGGAAAAAGAAGAAATATAGAAAGACCAAACTAGATATGTGTATTCTGTCTTGCACTTGAGGTGCTGTCAAATATTGTTTTATTCTTAGTACTTTTTGTAAGAAAGACCCCTGCTTTTTCTCCAGAATGGTGAATTGTGACCTGATGCTTGAACAGTCTGAATAAGCTCATATTTGGGTAGGCAAGGTGGCTTGTGCAGTTCTTCCTCCTCATGCTATGTAGGAATATAATGTTGTAATTGGGCAGGCAAAATAAACTACAGATGAGCGTACTGTAAAAAGGTATGTTTTGGCTAAGGCCATCTTAATGTCTTATCTTGGCTGTCCTAGTTACCGGAGGAAGCCGTTTGTGACGTGTGCCTTCCTCTCATTTAGCCTTTTCAGAAAATGATGTTGGCCTAATAGAGGCAGCAGTGCAGTGACAGCTCAGTGGTGGCAGAAGTGCTCTTCTTTCTTACCTTTATGTAGCTGAAGGGGATTTGGAAATTGGATATTTCTCTCCATTTCTGCAGCTCCAAGTAGCCCCAACACTGCCAGCCATGGATTAGTGAAATAAATCCCTCGCGTTCATAGTGAAGTGGAAAGTATAAAGAGCATTTTCTGCCTTTTTTTTCCTCCTTTTTAATGTGTCATTTGCTAGCTGGCACAGTGACCTCCATTTCGTAACTCTTGTGATGTGACTTGTCACAGGGCTTTTCTGTGTAGATTAATTCATCACTCAAGGGAGTAGTAGTATGTGACATTATGCATGTGGACCTTAGTAGACAGTTACCTATAGACCACATATAATTAGTCTGTACTTCAAATATTATCTGTTAATGCAGTTTGATTTAATTTTTTTTAATGTATTTTTCTTTCCTATTTGTTTTAACTTTTTTTTTAACCATGTCCTTGGTAGTCAAATAGGGAGCATACCTACATGGCCATCTTCTAGCATTGCCAGTGTAGCCAAATTCGGGAAAAAACATTCCTGGCAGTTTAGTACATGAAACTTGCCAATGCATTGGGAAATGTTTTTATGCTAGTTCAATTTTCCAGGGCATCTTGGTGGACAGTCTGTCAAATCTTTTAAATTGTTGTTCCAGTCAATTATATTGACTGAAATGAAAGCAAAAATTAATCTTTTTTTCTTCCATTCTTAACATGAAGATTTAATTTCATACCCTTGATTTACAATTCAGTATCAATTGCGTGAATGAATCTTGAAGCCCTTAGTCAATTATGACGCTGTCTTTAATTTTGCCTAACAAGTCCATCTCATTTCTGGAAAGCACACACACCAGGAATTGATTAGTGTTAGCAGCTGGGTAAAGGGTAGGGCAAGAAGTGGTATCTGTGTCTGACTACGGGAACCCATTATGCTGTGAGGTCTGACCAGTTATGATGAATTGATGGATGCTGTTTCCAGGTGATTTCTGTTCTCCTCCTCCTCAACAGGTTTGGTTAAAAACATCCCTAAAGAAGTACTGGAGAAAGCGAACTAGTCCAGAAGCAGAGGACTGATTTCCCAGCAAATTGGGAGGTCATTATTATGAGGAAATTAGCTAAATTATTTACTTGGCAAAGCAGGCAGATAGACAATAACTCAGCATTTATGTATTTCTTATTTATTCAGTGCTCAGGCATAGTGTGCACAAGTGACACGGTGTGGTTGGTTCCCAGCAGATGTCGCATAAGCATCCCTAGTTGGCCTGAGAGGAGAAGCCTGGTCTGTGAAACAAGTGAAGGGACCCCTAAACTCCTGCAGGAGTGGCCTTGACAGACCTGCCTGGCCATGTCCTGGTTTCCAAAACCTGCAGAAGTGTTGGCAGGGTAGAGCAGGTGCCAGACCATGGAGCAGCAGGAATCTTCTCTTAGGGGTTTTCTGGAGGCAGGCAACCTGGGGCTTTCATCCCCAGCTGTGGACCATGGAGCCTGGAAGCACTAGAGTCATCTGGCACCATGGCTTCATGTGGAAATGAGGTGGCGTGAGAAGCTGGTTGTAGCTCCCCTGGGACACCAGAGCCCTGAAGGTTTGGACCTTATGGTTGGCAGTCTGGAAACCTGGAAACCCTTGGTTGATTTTTGTCACTTTGCTGTGGGAGTTACTGAATTATTATTAGTTCTTGGATGGTGGTAAAATTAGAACAAGTTGTCAGTTTTAACGAGCAGTAAGTAATATTTTATTCAGGAAAGACAGTAACCAAGAAATCTTGTTTTCACGTGGTTTTCTGAACTAGGCAGAAATTATACATTGCAGTGCTGTGATTCCCTGAGAAGGAGAATTTCTAGGTCTTTCCAGTTTCTGTTTGCCACCTGGCACGGTGTGTTATATTTTCTATATTAAGTATTAGCCTGTGCAATTAGTTACACTGATGCTTAAAAAAAGCAACAGATTTAAACAGAAAAGGCTTCACAGAATGTTAGAGGTTGGAAGAGATCTCTGGGGATCATCTAATCTAACAACCCTGATAAAGCAGGTTCACCTAGATCAGGTTGCACAGGAACATATCCAGGTGGGTTTTGAAACTCTCCAAAGAAGGAGATTCCACAACCTCTCTTGGCAGGCTGTTCCAGTGCTCTGTCACCCTCACAGTAAAGATGTTTTTCCTCATGTTGAGGTGGAACTTCCTGTGTTCTACTTTGTGTCTGTTGCCCCTCATCCTATTGCTGGGCGTCACTGAAAAGAGACTGGCCCCATTGTCTTGACACCTGGCCCTTTAGATATTTATAAGCATTGATAAGATGCCCTCTCGATCTTCTCTTCTCCAGGCTAAACAGCCCCAGGTCTCTCAGCCTTTCCTCATAAGAGAGGTGCTCCAGTCTCCATATCATCTTTGTAGCCCTCCATTGGACTCTCTCCAGTAGTCCCCTGGCTCCCTTGAACTGGGGAGCCCAGAACTGAACACAGTACTCCAGATGTGGCCTCACTAGGGCAAAGTAGAGGCAGGGGAGAATCTCTCTCAACCTGCTGGTTGCACTCTTTCTAATGCTCTCCAGGATACCATTGGCCTTCTTGGCTATAAGAGCACACTACTGGCTCATGGCTAACTTATCCACCAGGACTCCTAGGTTTTTTTCCACAGAGCAGCTTTCCAGCAGGTCAACCTCTAACCTGTACTAGTACGTGAGGTCATTCCTCCCCAGGTGCAGGACCCTACACTTGCCCTTCTTGAACTTTGTTAGATTCCCCTCCACCCAACTCTCCAGCCTGTCTGGGTCTCACTGGATGGCAGCACAGCCTTCTGGTGTGTCAGCCACTCCTCCCAGTTTCGTATCATCAGAAAACTTGAAACTTCCTTTCACTGGAGTCTAGAGGAATAAAAAAAAAACCCAAAAAACAACAAACTAAACCAAAAAAAAACCCTCGGGAATTTCTGTGTTTAAGCCGTCTGTCAATAGGTAGTAATCGATTTTCTGAAGTGTAACTCTGGAATGTTGGTGTTCATCATTTAATAAAAACCATGCTTCTTGCAGTTCATCAGCAGCTGGCACTTAGAAAGATTGAATTCAGAAAAAATAAAAGTGAAGAATGCTGTAGGTAAATGACCAGAGCCAAGCTCTTTATACCTTTGAAACACCTAGCTACCTGGTTTTATTAACAGCCCAGTACCTGTGCTGTGTTATATCAGTCTGGTTTTATGCAGATAGGAGTGAGCTTTTGCAAAAAAATTGGTGCTATTAAGTCAGTTGTGTACTGAATAGCGAGGTTTTGGTGGCAGAGAGAAGTGCAGAGCAGCTTTCTCTTCCTGCAGCCAGTGTTTCAGTTGAGCAGTAGAGGAGTGTCGTGGCTGCAGGCATGTGCTGCAAACTTAAAACTTGCTTTTTTCACACTCTCCTGCACAATGCTCTCCAGTGGAGTTTTGTCCCTCAGCCCTGGCAGTGATGGGTGTTTGATGCAGGAAAGAGTTAACGTCCAAAAGCATAGACTGGCAGCTAGTTGCGTATGGAGCTTTAAATTAGGAGGTGCTGATTGTGGTGGGTTGACATTGGCTGGATGCCAGGTGCCCACCAAAGCTGCTCTATCACTGCCCCTCCTAAGCTGGACAGGAGAGAGAAAATACAACAAAAGGCTCATGGGTTGAGATAAGGACAGGGAGGCATCACTGACCAATTACTGTCACAGGCAAAACAGACTCAACTTGGGGAAATTAGTTTAATTTATTACCAATCAATTCAAAGTAGGATAATGAGAAATAAAATCAAATATTAAAACACATTCCTTCCACCCCTCTCTTCTTCCCAGACTTAATTTCACTCCTGATTTTCTCAATCTCCTTCACCCAAGCAGCACAGAGGGATGGAAAATGGGGGGGTTGCAGTCAGTTCATCACATGTTTCTACTGATCCTTCCTCCTCAGGGGCAGGGCTCCTCACACTCTTCCTGTGCTCCAGTATGGGTCATCTGGCTCTGGGTGTTGCTGCTTGAGCAGGAGGGTTGGACCAGCTGACCTCCAGAGGTCCCTTCCAACCTCACCCATTCTGTGATGGCACCAACTAGAAGCCTAAGCAGCTGTCCTAGATGGGCAATAGGACCACCTCTGTGCCACCTCCTTTGTGGACAGACTTGTTAAGAGAGCCTGTTCAAAAATAACAGTTCTCTATTTTGTTCTTTACAGATTTGAAAAATATCCATTCTCACTGAAAAAGAGATAGTGACATGTTCTTGGTACCTTTTGTCTGCTTCTCAGTTAACTCCTACTTTTTCACCTTCAAACTCAAAAAAAAAAGTCTCTTAGATGCTCCCTGGATTGCACAGCAGGGACGCAGTAGCTGTCATTGTTTCCTATTCCTGTGGGATGTATGCAAAAGAGCAGTTATTTCATCTCTTTTCTGACCACATATGTGAAAAATGAGCAAAAATCTTCATCCTTTGCAGGGACTTGAGCCTGTTAATGATGCTTATTGACAAGCTTAAGCTTAATGACACTTAATGACAAGTGATGCTTATCGTGCAAGATTCTTGTCTTGCTTTTTCTAAGTATTTTCTTTCCTCTAAAGCCCAGCCCTTACTAGCTCCATTTCTGAGCCAGTTGTAGCTAGCGTTGTGTCCCATGTCCTCCGTGGAATAGCAGACAAGGTGCTGAGCTTAGCTGTTGTACTAATAGACCTTAAGCAGTATCATATCCAAGACTCAAGGCCTGGGACCTTTATCAACACAAGCCTACTGAGAAGGCTTTTATGTAAACCCCAGCGATCCAGTGTGCCAGGGCATGTGTCCTCCTCCTTCTGGCGAGTTAGCAGCTGCCTGGGAGCAAACCCCACCACATGTGCTGCTGTCTATGCACACGGGAGCAGCCGAGCTGTTGTGGGTGACCTGAGCCACCTCAGTTTGGCTTGCAAGCTAATTTGGTATTAATTGCAGGCATAGCTTTAATCTTTGTCGAAAGGACAGCAACAGTAGAGTTATCTTTTGACTATTGATGTCCAGTTTGTTTTTATCCTCTGACTCTCTGTTTGCAAAATAAGGACTGAAGCATTTTTCATATAAATTCATAATTTTAAAAACTCACAAGGAGCTTGTTCTTAGATATACTGGAGCTGTCCTCTTAAGTGTAAATACTATTGCTCTGGTGCGTTCCTTGGAGACCTTAGGAGGCTTTCCAGGTCAGGGATAGTAAAGTTTTTTGAAATGGAAGAGAAGCAGTCTTAATGTAAGTTGTTTGATTTTCCCAAAGGAGAAGGAGCATCCCCATTTTAAGAGGATGAAATCCGAGCCTCTACGCAGGTCCTCCCCAATTAAAAGCATGCTCAAGAGCTTAGATTTAAGGTTTCAATATACTTACAATATGAGAGACTTGAAAAGAGAAACAGCTGCCTGTGTGATAGAGTGGCTAAGACCTTAATGAGCTGCAAATGGGTGAAAACTTCTTTTAAAATCTGACCTGGGAAGTGCTGTAGACTTAGGCAGGAACAAGTTTAACCAAAAGGATATTCCTTCCTACAGAAAAGAAATTTTGTTCTTTGGTTTTGATATCTAAAGTCTGTGATGTGGGAAGAAAAATGCTTCTGAGGATAGGAGTTCATGCAGCATTTTAATTAATTTTAAAATATTTAGGAAGGTTCAGAAACAAACTTCATTGTTAACTGAAAGGATGCAAGGGGTTGACAGACCAAAGTGTACATGAACAATAGCTATTGAGATTTCCATGATAATTGAAAATGTAGATTTTTTTTTTTTTTGTCCCCTGGTTTTGGAATTTGCATGTTTGTACCCCTTTGTGGCTTAAGAGGATTTATGTATGAAAACTCCTGTGGTGGGCTGGCCTTGGCTGGATGCCTAATGCCCACCAAAGCTGCTCTTATCGCTCTCCTGAGCTGAACAGGGGAAAGAGAATATAACGAAAGCTTCATGGGTCAAGATAAGGACAGGGAGGGATCACTCACCAATTACCGTCATGTGCAAAACAGACTCAATTTGAGGAAATTAGTTTAATTTATTACCAATCAAATCATAGTAGGATAGTGAGAAATAAAAATATTATAACACCTTCCCCACACCCTTCACTTCTTCCCTGACTCAGCTTCACTCCCAGGTTCTCTACCTCCTTCCCCCAAGCAGCACAGAGGGATGGAACCGGGGGATTGCAGTCAGTTAATCACATGTTGTTTCTACTGCTCCTCAGAGTGGGGACTCCTCACACTCTTCCTGCGTGCCAGTGTGGGATCCCTGCCACAGGAATCATAGAATCATAGAATGGTTTGGGTTGGAAGGGACCTCAAACATCATCTAGTTCCAACACTCCTGCCATGGCAAGGACACCTCCCACTAGACCACGTTGCTCAAGGCCCCATCCAACCTGGTCTTGAACACCTCCAGGGATGGAGCATCCACAATCCCCCTGGTGTCTCACCACCCTTAGAGTAAAGAATTTCCTTCTAATTTCCAATCTGAATCTACCCTCTTCCAGCTTGAACCCATTACCCCTTGTTCTATCACTACAGGCTTTTGTGAAAAGTGCCTCCTCAGCCTTCTTGCAGGCCCCCTTCAGATACTGGAAGGCTGCAATAAGGTCTCCCCTGAGCCTTCTCTTCTCCAGGCTGAACAAGCCCAACTCTCTCAGCCTGTCCTTGTAGGAGGGGTGTTCTGGCCCTCTAATCATCCTTGTAGCCCTCCTCTGGACCCTCTCCAACATGTCCATGGCCTTCTTGTGCTGGGGTCTCCAGAGCTGGACACAGTTCTCCAGATGGGGTCTCACTAGAGCGGAGTAGAGGAGCAGAATCACCTCCCTTGACCTGCTGGCCACAGTTCTTTTAATACAGCCCGGGATACTGTTGGCTTTCTGAGCTGCACTCACCCATTGCTGGCTCTTGCTAAACTTTTCATAAACTAGCACCTCCAAGTCTTTCTCCTCAGGACTACCTTCAATCTATACTCTGCCCAGCCTGTATTTGTGCTTGGGATTGCCCTGACCCAGGTCCAGGACCTTACACTTGGCCTTGTTGAACTTCATGAGGTTGGCATGGGCCCACCTCTCAAGCCTGTCAAGGTCCCTCCAGATGGCATCCCTTCCCTCCAGCATGTCAACCACACCACACAGCTTGGTGTCTTCCACAAACTTGCTGAGGGTGCACTCAATGTCATTGTCCGTGTCACCGACAAAGATGTTAAACAGGACCAGAGCCAGTAGGAATCCCTGAGGAGCACCACTAATTACTGGCCTCCACTTGGACATCGAGCTGTTGATCACAACTCTTTGAGTACGACCATCCAGCCAATTCCTTATCCACCGAGTGGTCCATTCATCAAATCCATGTCTTTCCAATTTAGAGACATCTCCAATTCATGTCCCTCCAATCTTGGATGTCGTGTGTGACAGTGTCAAAGGCTTTGCTCAAGTCCAGGTAGATGACATCTGTTGCCCTTCCCTTACCACCAATGCTGTAATTGTAAAAGGCCACCAGACTTATCAGGCAAGATTTGCCCTTGGTGAAGCCATGTTGCTTGCCAGCAATCACCTCATTGTTTTCCATGTGACTTAGCAGAGCCTTCAGGAGGATCTGCTCCATGATCTTGCTGGACACAGAGGTGAGACTGACTGGCCTGTAGTTGCCTGGGTCTTCCTTTTTTCCCATTTTGAAAATGAAGGTGATGTTTCCTCTTTTCCAATCAGGGAGCATTTCACCAGACCACCATGACTTCACAAATATGATGGAAAGTGGCTTGGCAACTTGATCTGCCAGCTCCCTTGGGACCCTTGGATGGATCTCGTCAGTTTGCATGGACTTGTGCACCTTCAGGTTCTTTAGATGGTCTCAAACGTGATCTTCACTTACAGTGGGTAGATCTTCCTTCTCACAGTCCCTACCTTTGCCTTCTGTAATTTGGATGGTGTGGCTAGAGCTCTTGCCAGTGAAGACTGAGGCAAAGAATTCATTGAGGACCTCAGCCTTCTCCATATCCCTTGTGGCCAGTTCTCCTGTTTCCTTCCAGAGAGGGCCCACGTCTTCTTTAGCCCTCCTTTTATCACTGACATACCTGTAGAAGTTTTTCTTGTTGCCCTTGATGTCCCTGGCTAGATTTAACTCTGTCTGGGGTTTTGCTTTCCTAACCTGATCCCTGGCTACTTGAACAACTTCTTTGTAGTCCTCCCACTCTACCTGTCCTTATCTCTGCTCTTTGTACATTGTCTTTTTGCATCTAAGTGCATACAGGAGCTCCTTGTTCATCCATGCAGGCCTCCTGGCATTCTTGCCTGCCTTCCTCTTTTTTGGGATACATTGTTCTTGGGCTTGGAGGAAGTGTTCCTTGAATGTTGACCAGCTTTCTTGGGCCTATCTCCGCTTCAGGGCTTTGTCTCATGGTACTTTGCCAAGCAGATCCCTGAAGAGGTTAAGTCTGCTCTCCTGAAGTCCAGGGCAATGAGCTTGCTGCACACCCTCCTTGTCACCCTGAGGATCTTGAATTCCATCATTTTATAGTCACAGGAGACAGTCCTCCATGAACTTCTCTAACATTAGTGCTTCTCACAGGCTGTAGTTCTTAATGAACTGCTCCATCATGGGCCCCTTCCACAAGGTATAGTCCTTCAGAAGCAGACTGCTCCAGTGTGTGTCTGCCTGAGGGTTACAAGTCCTGCCAGCAAACCTGCTCCAGCATGGGCTTCTCTCTCCATGGGTCCACAGGTCCTGCCAGGAACTTGCTCCAGCGCAGACTTCCTATAGTGTCACAGTCTCCTTAGAGCATCCACCTTCTCTGCTGTGGGGTCCTCCTCAGGCTACCAATGGATATCTGCTCCACCACTAACCTTTTTAGGCTGCAGGGGGACACCCTGTCTCACCATGTTCTTCAGCACAGGGGAATCTCTGCTCTGATGCCTGGAGCACCTCTTCCACCTCCTTCACTGACCCTGGTATCTGCAGAGTTTTCCCTCACACATTCACTCTTCTCTCTGGCTGCAGTTGCCAAGGTTTTTTTCCTCCCTTCTTAAGTATGTGATCACAGAGGCGTTACCACTGTCACTGATGGACTCAGCCTTGGCCAGTGGTGGGTCCATCTTGGAGCCGGCTGCATTGGCTCTATCAGATGCGGGGGAAGCTTCTGGAAGCTACACACCCCTGTAGCCCCTCTTGGTAACAAAACCTTGCCACGCAAACCCAATACAGCCCTGGTGCAGAGAAGTGACTGCACAGATGAAGTGACACTTGGTGCTACATTTGCTCCTTTTTATGTAAGAGGTGTGTTCAGATTTAGTTTTGCTCATATGAAAAATTCAACACTCCTAAAACTGACAAGAAATATTTTGGTATTTCTGTCTCTTTATTGCAACTAATTGATATGAGGCAGTGATGCTAATATCTAGCTATTAAGAATATCAAGTTGGATTTCTTTTCTGTTATGTATCTTAATTGCCTTATACTGCATAGGTGGCATGAGTAGTGAACCCAAAAATTACTCTTCTATTGCATTTAGGCAAACTTACCATTTGTAGTACAAAGAAAATAGACACCAAAACTTCAAAGAGTTTCAGAAAAGATCTGAATTGCATGTGTACATATTTATCTTGTAACTTTTAGGGCTTTTTAGACACTGAAGTACACCTTTCCCACACCCAAATAACAGCAGACCAGTTGGGAACAGGAGAAAGTCAGGAGGGAGAAAGTGAATATCCTCAGGCTTGGCATGAGAGTCTGCTTAACCACATTGTAAAAGTCACATAAGGCATCTGCATCTGTATATAAGCAAGCAGAAACAGTGGTCTGCTGGAAGCTCAAATGTTCGGAGTTACTCAGACTGCAAAGATATCCTCAAGCATATGGGTATGTGCCTCTAATGATTCCAACAAAACAACCCAGCCAAACTGTGTTGAATTGAATGCAAACTGAGCATGAAGATCTGAAAAGGACTTTGAAGAACAAAGAGTCTGCAACATGAAAGTAAATGATGAACAGTGCATATATCTATCAGAAGGTGGATACCTGTAAAAGCACTGGTGGGCATGCAGGGTCACCAGGCAGGACATTGGAAAAATGAGAAGCTGGTTGAGTTGGTCATTGAAGGCTTTAGGCATGTGCTGTGTTGGGTAACAAAGATGAAAAAGTGTCAGACTGCTGAGGTGTTGCAACAGACGTGCTGAAAGAAGCTGGAGAATTGAATACGGAGGTGTCGCCACATGCTGCACAGAGCACAGCCAGTGCTCTGTAGAGGCAGTGCTGCTGACAGAAAACATGCCACACGCATGGATGCTGCGACTGGGATTTGTGGATCTGAGCACTGGATTTCACTTAAAAACCTCTGAAATTGTTGGCGGAAAGCAAGTGGTCATTTTGAACAGGCTAGCAGTGACAGTCTTGGGAGGGTGTGTGGTCCCAGGACAGTTTCTCTCCTCAGCCCACTCCAGCTCCCTCTGCCTCCTGCTTTGCTCCCAGGTGGGTGGGCACAGCAATCCTGCCCTCAGTTCCTGCTCTTCTGCTTGCAAGCCTGTAACTAAATTCATCATCTAAGTCCATCCTCCCCCCAAACTAGCTTATCCTTGATAAGATATTAATCTTCTGCTTCTCTCTGATTTGTGAAAGTGGAGAAAAATAATGGGAAAAATGGGTGCTTGGCCTTTTGGATATTTCATGAGGAGGCTGTATTGTTTATAAATAATTTATGACTTTGAAGCTACACGCTTTCTCCCCAGGTTATATGTCTTGTATAACTGAACTGTGTGATTTACCTTAAATTGCCCATCTGCCATGCATCGTGAATCTCCATACAGCAGAGTTTCTCCTCCCTGTATGGCCTTCACTCATGGATAAGAGATTTGCGTGAAATGATTTCTTCACGTAAATGTGATCAGGCTGTGGCTCCAGCATCTCGTTATAACATATGTACCAATCCCCTTGAATTGGGCAGGCGTCTACCTTGGTAATTGAATCTATTTATTTGTTGTTGCAGTTTCAGAAATTAGTGAGAAGCAGGATGCATGTACTGATGTGCTTTTGCTGCAGCCTTCGGAGCCTTACCTTATCCTAAGGCTTCTTTGAAAAACCAGTAGACAAGTGCTGGGATGGAGGTCAGCAGAGCTGCCGCTCCGATGGGGGCCAGGGCGAGAGCAAAGGGCTGAAGGGGGCTCCCAGGGGACACCCCGATTATCTGTGCTGTTCCTGAGCCAGGCAGCCAGCCCTGCAGGGACAGCCTGCCCAGGGCCCAGACAATCGGCCTAATTAAAGTAGTGCATAAGCCTGGGAGATAAGGAGCCCTGCCGTTTCGGTTGGTGTCGTTCAGGCTATGACGTGGGGCTTGCTGGGGGTCCATGAGATGCCAGGGTGTGTGAAGCTTATGCCTGAGAACAAAGCAACCAAAGCATCTCTCAGACCTTTCCTGCACCCCTCTGCTCCCAGCAGTCTTAACCTTGCGTTTGTATTTTCTTCACTCCAGATCACTCTTTCTGGCTGAACCTCTTAATTCATGGTCTCCTCCCTGGCCTCACTTGCCCTGTTTGATTTCTCTTTCTATTCTTCTGGCTCCTTTTGTAGCTATCTTGTCCCAGCTTCTGCAATTTTCCTGGCACCTACTTGTCTCTCCTTTACCTGAAGCATGAATAAATGAGATAATGAGACACAGACCAGTTGTCCCAATTACTTTGTATATATATATGCATATGTATGCCCTCACCCACTCCCTCATCTCTTATCTTTTTGTCCTTTTCTACAGCAGTCTCTGGAGGATGGGATTATTTTTTGGTGTGTATTTAGCGTGTTGACGCTGCCACAGTATGAATAGCATTGACTAGTGGTATACATAGTTTGAAAAATGAGAGCTGTATGGCAGTGTTCATTTGGGTAGTAATGCCTGACAAATTACCATGTAGACTAGTTTGTCATCACTGTCAATAAAATGTTTCCTGTATTCAGGTTGTCATTGCATAGCTTTATATTTTTGAAGTTGTAAGGGAAGATACAGTAGTTGACACAGCCTCTAAAAATTATTTAATGCTTTTTATACTAATGTTAATGTGTTCTGAATAATGGCTTATGGGAAAGATCTGCTAATTTAGGTAATACTGATAGTATTTTGATCAGTTGTGTAGTAAATGCAGAAGTTGGAGGGTATTTTTTTGAAGGCTTCTCCATCTTTCTATAATTACCAGATAATATGAACTTGCCAGATCCAACATGCTAATGATCACCTTCCAGCTTTTAGAGAGACAGAAATTATACACTAGCAGTCTCTGAAAGAGATTCTGCTTTGGTGGTGTAATAAAACATACAATACTGTGCTCTCTCGCCATTGCGTAAACATCCATGAATATATCCCCGGTCTTTCAATACAGAAAAGAATTAAGATTAAGCTAAATTTACTTCAGGAATACTCAAATGGCTATTGGTGGCTTGGGAATGCTGGTTTATCATAGAATAGAATCATAGAATGTTTTAGGCTGGAAGGGACCTCTAGAGGTCATCTTGTCCAACCTCCCTACACAAGCAGGGACATCTCTACCTAGGTCAGGCCGCTCAGAGCCCCATCAAGCCTGACCTTGAATGACTCCAGGGGTGGGGCTTCCACCACCTCCCTGGGCAGCCCATTCCACTGATCTATCACCCTCATGTTAAAGAACTTTTTTCTAATGTCCAATCTAAATCTATCCTTTCCTAGCTTAAAACCATTACTCCTGGTCCTATCATTACAGACCCTTTTGAATAGACCTTCCCCCGCCTTTACATAGGCTCCCTTCAGGTATTGGAAGGTCATTATAAGGTCCCATCGGAGCCTTCTCTTCTCCAGGCTGAACAATAGTAGATGAACTGCTTTGCCATTGTTTGACACTTTGTAGGGGTGTCTCATGAATAATTTTCAGATAAAAGGTAAATGCTCTTACTGTCCAGTTTTGCTTCTTTTAAATTGCTGCATTTTTCAGCTTTGTCTGCAGATTTCCTGAAGCAAGCTCTCTGTATCTGAGATGCAGGGTATTCTCTTTGTCAGGTGCCTTTTTTCAGCTGGGTCTGGACTCTGTTGCCTGATTAAAGGCAAGGCTGCTAAGATCGTAGCATGCAATGACCATCTGCTGTGCTCTCTGCTCCACAGGCAACTTAGTGCTGGTCTGTACTAGGTCATTAGGAGGAAGGTAGAGCTGTGTTTGGATAATATTCTTAAACATGTCACAAACCCTTGGTGCCTTGCAGTTGGGTCTAGACTAATGGGGAAGAGAGCACTTCAGCTGTTGTGCCACTAACCATTTTATTAGTTGCTGTATTTCACTTTTAAAGGAATAATTTACAGCTCATGAATCTCTCTGTGATGAAGACAGTTATTTCCAGTGTTTATTCTCTTGTAAAATGCAATCAGCATGGGAGATCACTACAGAGGAACATAGAGACCTTTAGCCTTTCATAATTCCTACTAGTATTACATTAGGACTGTCTAGGCAAAGGAACAATCTGAGGTGCCAGGTCAGCCTTTGGATAAAGAAGAAAAAAAAAAGCAAAAAGTGGTAGAAGCTGTAGCAACATTATTGCAGAATCTGCAGGAAATTATCTAATCCTTAGTTAATATAAACCACTCCTACAACTACCAGAGCTTTGGAAATCAGTTTCTTTGTTTCAGAAGTAAGTGGTGCAGCCCCAAGGCAAGGAATGACATGAATGTGTTGGGATATTGCTACAGAAAGGTCTCTGGAAATAGGAGACGGTAAGCTCACCTCCCTGTTTGACACAAGAGCTGTGAACTAGATCACGTGTTGTTGGAGAGTACTCTGCAGGACGTGGGGAAATTCTGGGAGAAGGCTTTTATAAACTTATTCTGTATCATTTAATCTGAAAATTCATAAATTAGATACCATTATTAATAGTGTATATTTTGTACTGGTCAGTGTTCTGAGTAAAAGGTGAGGCTCAAGTTCTCCTGCACTTCTTTCAAGGTGCATGTAGTAAACTCTTGCTGGATAACTTTGTGTATCTTAAGTTTCAGTATCTATAACAGTTGGACTTCTCTAGCTAAGGTGAGGACTAAGGAAACCATTGCCTGAGGCTTTAAGAGTGATTTGGGCATAAAACCCTCAGTTTGTGGGTAGATGGAATACCAGGAAATCAGCTTTTATTGTTTTGGATGACTGCTGCTTATTCTCTTGCCTTTCCTATCTCCTCCCGTACCCCGGATCTTCCCCTGAAGTTGCTCTAGCCTGTTATATGAAATTAGACTTTATTGGAACGACTGCATCGGACAGTGGTGAAGTCTCACACACGTACTTTTTTCCCAGTAGGGGAAATAGAGGCTGCTATTAACATCTAAGCGTATTACTGAGTTGCTTTAAAAACTACTTCTGTACTGGGTCATAGGAAAGGTTTTCAGTGCAGTATTTTACCCTGATGCATCTATAACTAGCAGGACCCATCAGCAGCATCACTTTGGTAGCTTTTTCAATAAAGAAGTCAATCTCACGGTCATTTTTCCTGGGCTCCTTATGCCATTTCCGTGAATTAAAATGCACAAAGAGAATACAGCATGAGGGAAGGGTGGTTGTGTACCTACCTGTTACCATCAAAATAATTAAGGGCACACTTAGACTAGTGGACTCAGGAGCACATATATCTGGGTATACAGTACATTGACCCATCAGGATAAGACTGAGGCTGGTGTCCCCCCCTTTCTTGTCTCTCTTCTTCCCCTGCAGCATGGTTTCTGCAGGAACAGCACCTGGGTGTGGGGTTCAACCCCACACACCCCTGCGTCACTTGCCAACCTCCAGAAGCTTGGGCCAGTTTCAGACCTTTGCTTACTTAGGTGGGTGTTTTTTCTCTTTAAGTCACAAGCACCAAAAAGATCTGGCCACCCATCTTGCTTGCCTTTTGTGCAGTCTGGCAGCATTGTCCCTGTCTTGTCCAGCAGAAGCTGAGGGTCGTTTATTCAACCCCCATAGTTGTGCCTGGATAGCACTAGCTGTGCTGGAGGCAAGGCGAGGATGGAAGGTGTCAACACCCTGCAGAGCTGACTCCTCACAGCAGTTGCTGGGTGGGAGGCATTATAGGATGGGCCAGTGTGGTTTTCCGTGGGGACCAAGGACACCCTATGGCAGACCCTCAAGCCATGATGTGTATAAAGAAGACAGGTGGAACAAAATTGACAGCTCTTGTAAATTGGTATCACATCCTTAACTGGCACAGAGTGTTATCATTTCATATTTTGAAAGAACTATCCTGTAATATCAGTCCATTTTATTGCTCTACTGCTTTGTGTTATTGGTGCCAGCAGAGCTGAGAAATGAGGTAAAGCAAGAGATACATTCTAGCCCAGTTGTCCGCATAAAATACACACTTGTATATTTTAGTGTGGCAACATACCTGCACTCATTCATGGACTTGTCTCTGGAGGGGAATATGCTTTAGTGGTACAGGCTCCTCTGCATAGTTCTGCCAAAAGATGGTCTCTTCCGACCTTCTCCTTTTGACTAGACTTGCTTCTTTCTTCTCCTATGTTGTTTGTCTTTTCCTAAGCTTTATTCTTTGCTCTTTTCCCCACTTGTACAGCTCGCTTAGGTATATTTCCCTGCACAGCCACTCTTCCTATTTTAGCAATCTGCCCATTTTTTCTTTTTGACCAAATGTTCTTACATGACTTCCCTGTCTTTCACTTGACTCCCCATTGTTGCCAGCCTCCCATTCAACACTCAGGTCTCTGGTACGTAAGAGTCAGTTGGGGAGTGAGAACCCCGCTTTGGAGTTGGACATCGTTTGGGAGTTCCTTGATGGTAGGGCTGAGTATCTGTGTATATACAAATATATGTATCTATCTCCTATTCATCCTTGCTCCAAGGCTAGTTCTGTATACATAAATCAAAAATATAAAAGATACCTTACAAATGACAGGAGCCTGTCTCACCATAGCCTTCCTATTTTATAGATGGGTGAGACTGGAATGCTGATATCCAGAAAAGGATTGGCGGTACTGCAGAAAATCCACAACTGTTGAAATAGTTTTTTTGATTTTTAATGGATAAACTCAGAGAGTAGTTCTGCAAACCTTATATTGTACAAGGTCTGTCTGTCATGTTTTACTTTTTCCTGGATAGGAAAAGGAAGACGTGATCCCCAGTGAGTTAATAAGAATAATTCTTCCATGCGGGGAAAAAAAGTGAAAGGAAAAATGAGCTGCATAAGATTTGCTTCTGACATTTAAAGTCTAAATCTGAGTTTGTCTGAGTAATTTATCTTTGGGTATTTGCAGGAGGGAGAGCAGGAGAATATGAATGAGTTCATCTCAGTTATGTCTGAGCTTTCTGATAGATGAAGAGAATTTTTGGTGACTCCATCTGTCTGGAAGGCCTATCTGTGTGATCTCTTCTCTGGCAGATGGAAGATAGCACTAGGAGGAGTCCTTTGATTATCAAAGCATGGGAATTACTCCAGTGCAGTATCACCATGAGACACCACTTTCTTTCAGAGTGACAGGTGATGTTTCTGGGATGTTAGAGAGAGCTCATTTCCCCTTGCTGCACTGAACATGTGTACACCAGATTTTCTTGGCAATATTAAATCTATCCACCTTCTGTATCTGTTGCTGATGAGAGAAATGAAAAGAGTATCCATGTAGAGAACATAGCAAGTACAAAGGAACTGTTTATCAGCTTAACTAATATTTCTTTTACAAACTGCTTGGGTTCTTGGAGTTTCTGTGAACTACTTTTTGAAACATATAGAAGATGATTAGGCTGACATCAGTTCTCTCCTGGATGTAGAAGTTCTTTCTCAAAGAGCATAGCAATTTTTATTTCCCACCACTGCTGTTTTTGTGCTTGCACCTGTGTCTGCAGTGTCCCATTGAGCAACCTCACACTTCTGTCAAGACTTCTCATTGCAACGTGCAGTGTTGTGTGTGAACCTACCAGCAGTCCTGCATCCAGACCTTCCTTTAATTTCTAGGAATAAAATTGAGTTTATTCTTGTGAGTATCAGGAGTTAACTAATGGAGCTAACATCAGCCTTCTGTGAATTGCCTACCACTTCAGCACATTACCGGTATGTATCTGTCAGAAGGCAGCTGTGAGTTTCAGTCCTTGCTTGGAGGATGAGAAAGGACTGTGCAGGTGCCTGGGGAAATGTGTACTGGGAAAGACACTCTACCCTTTTCTGCCCTGGAGCATGTTCTGGTCCATAGGAGGAGGGTCCACCTGCCGCATGGCACTTTTAGGGAATTGCTGTGTTTCCAACAGGTGAGACTGGAGCACTATGTTTGTTATTCAGCCTGTGCTTTTTTCTCATCTGCTTTTCCCCACAGTTGCACATCACATAGAGTCACTTGAAATACAGCTGTTATCACCAGATGTTTGCTGGTGAAAGGGCTGGAAGGAATGTCCTGTGAGGAGCGGCTAGGGACTTTGGGCTTGTCTAGTTTGGAGAAAAGGAGGCTGGGGGGATCTCATTGCTCTCCACAGCTTTCTGAGAAGTGGAGAGGGAGATGCTGAGCTCTTCTCCCTGGTATCCAGTAATAGAGTGTGTGGGAATGGTTCAAAGTTGTGTCAGGCGAGGTTCAGACTTGACATTAAGAAGCAATTTTTTACAGAGAGGTTGATAAAACAGTGGAACAGGCTTCTGAGAGAGATGGTTGATGTCCCAAACCTGTCAGTGTTTAAGAGGCATTTGGACAATGCCCTTAATAACATGCTTTAACTTGGTCAGCCCTGTATTGCTTAGGCAGTTGGACTAGATGATCATTGTAGGTCCCTTCCAGTTGAACTGTTCTATTCTCTTCTGATATTTTACAGTCTGGACACTGGCCGTGCACTGGAATACACCTGTGCTAAAGTTGCACAGCAGACTATGAGGTTAACAAAAGCCATGCCTGTGAGACCACATTTGCCTCTGTCACCACTCCCTTGCTCTGGAGGAGGTTAGGGAAGGGTAGCCCATTTGAGGTAGCCCATTCCTATGTGTAGACTGTGCCTTTCCTAACTTATCCATGCTTACCATTGGATATCAGGGTAGAGAGTTAGTGGTCTGTGTCACACCTCCATCCAAATTCATAGACATGTAGAGTTCATCTTTATTGGTAGGAAATACTCATGTAGGGTCTCTCACTGTCCATCCATATGGGTCGTTATGTATGAACTTGACCTTTTTACCACATAACTACTGTAGCCTCATCTGTGACCTTAGCTTATGTTTGTACAAGCAGTCAGTGCTTTGTTCCTCAGAAACCTGGGGCAGAGCAGGAACAGTCAGGTTTTGGGTGGAGTTTCTGAAGTGAGATGAAGAATTGCTTTCTGTGGAGCTTCCTTGTGTAAGTCACAGGTACATCTTGCTATCCGTCCGATCACTGCCTCTTTCATTTTACCTCTTGCTCAATCCTGGTTTTCAACATGAAATTCTTAATCACAGCTCATGCCACATCTTAAGGAAGTGCCATTACAGTAATCTCACTGTTGGTCTTTTGTTGTCTTTCAGTACTCACCAGCACTAAACAATGCACTGTAAACATCTGAGGTTCCAAATGTCAAACCTCAAGATCCT
>VYZX01026656.1:211656-229291 GCA_013401335.1 Brachypteracias leptosomus
CCTTCAGTGTGCCTGTATCCTGACCTGGGACACCTAGATGCTACCGTAATGCAAGGAAGAGAAAATAACTGTGATGACTCAGTGCTTCACAACTTCCGTAGTGTTTCTCACGACACCATGTGAGGAAATTGAATGTTGTTTTTATATGGCAAAGGTGAAAAATGAAGGCATATGTTCTTAATAAATAATGTTCTTAAAGTATTTCTATTAATTTGAATGTCTTGAGCTGAAATACGGATACCTTTTTTCTTGTGGCATTCCTTAGTATTTAACATCAGATCTCTCAGTGCTTCTTATTTCGAGCATATCATAGATTCATATCATATAATCATAGAATGGTTTGGGTTGGAAAGGACCTTGCAGATTATCTTGTTCCAACCCCCCTGCCACAGGCTGGGACACCACCTACCAAGCCGTTACCCCTTGCCCTATCACTACATGCTGTTGTAAAAAGTCCCTCTCCAGTTTTCTTGTAGGCCCCTTTTAGGTACTAGAAGGCTGCTATAAGGTCTTCCTGGAGCCTTCACTTCTCCAGGCTGAACAATTCCAGTTCTCTCAGCCTGTTCCTATAGGGGAGGTGCTCCAGCCCTCTAATCCTCTTTGTGGCCCATCCTCTGGACTTGCTCAGAGATGTTCAGCACTGCTGCAGATCAGGAGCTTGGGAAATGGGAGGCTTGAGTATGGATGGGATGTTTGCTCAGTTTTTTCCCCAAACATCCATAGGAGCTCTTTGCCAGAACCTATGTCACCTGTTTAATCATAACACTTCCTCAGGTGCACTTTTAGTCAACAAATGTTTATTGAAGGACAATTGTCTTCCTGTAGATCACAGATCTCATAAAAAACTCTCCAGTCTACTGTTAAAAGCATTTGCTTCCTTTTATTGAAATAGAGGGCCTGCATACAATATATACCAGTATAGGGTGGGATAAAGTTTTAGCTACCATTTGGGATGAGAATACTGTAATTGCCATTAAATGTATTTTTTTAATGTCTCTGTTGGCAAATCTGGGTGCTGTACTCTATTATACAGGGTTTAATGGTGTTCCCTTCCTGAAATTATGCTAAATCTCAATGTATGGCTTTTTCTTGGTGTATAGGAACATCATAATTTCAAATATCACTGTCTGTGACACTTTTCAGACAAGTAGAATATACAAAGGAGAAACTAAACTTCCTTTTCAGTGGTGTAAATCCTCTTTGTGATGTCTTTAGATGAGCTGTTGTTCTCTCTCAGTAAAGCAGGTACTGTTGGAGGCAGAGGTACTTTGCATCTTTGACATGGAGAGTGTCTCCATTTTGCATGATGGATAAGAGGAATGCATTCATGACAGGTTGACTCATTTGGTGATGGTGGATTGAGGTTGCTGGCATATGCTGCCAGAAAGATTAGTGAATAGGAGAAGTATATTAATATTATTTCCACATCTTCTGTATTTGCAGGATGTTTGTCAATATGTGCATGGTGCTTCAACAAACATAGATGGGGCTACAGTACAACTTTTTTTACTTGTGTGAAAGAGGAAGTAGAGTGAAAAGTTAAAATATACAAAGGTCAGTCTCTAAAAATATATGAAATAATACATTTCTTGCTTATTGAGATCATATAGCAGATCCAGAAATAGAAATAATTTAAAAGCACAAAATCAGAAGTATTAGATCAATTTTTTCCAAAGTGAATTAAAATATATTTGAAAGGAAGATCTCCAAGATGAAGCAAAGTTGGTTTATTTTTGTTTCTCCAGAGAGTCTGACCTGGACATCCATGTTCAGAGCAGAAGAGGAGTTCAGTGCCTGTAGGACTCCAGCTGCAGGGACTTGCCTTGCAGCAGATGCTGTCAGCAAAGCTCCCCATTATGATGGCCCTTTCTGTAGTGCAGGCACTGGGCTCCTCTCTGCTGTGCTTGGATCATCCATTCACTTTAAGCAACTGTCAAATCATAGCAGCTTGGCTCAGTGGTGACTTGACTGCTCAACTGTGTTCAGTATGATGACTAAACCTGCTATATTCTCCTCTAGCTAGTTTATATGTGGCATAACTTAACTGCTACCTGGGAACTTAGATTTGACTATTGTTAATCAGTTAATCAGTGAAATATCCACATAATACTTACCTAGTTTTCATAAAGAAAGTATTGAGCACTCTCTGCCTTGGCATCACTTGGCTTTCAGCCTTACCTCTGCATGTTCTTATGTCTGCATGTTAAGACACTGTATCTTATCTGAAGCCTTTAAAACCTTCTAACTTCTTCACTTCGTTGAACAAGAAAAGCTGCAAACATCCCATTGAATGTTAA
Source organism: Brachypteracias leptosomus (assembly GCA_013401335.1). NCBI lineage: Eukaryota > Metazoa > Chordata > Aves > Coraciiformes > Brachypteraciidae > Brachypteracias > Brachypteracias leptosomus. The sequence goes on from VYZX01026656.1 coordinate 213,954, forward strand.
CTTTCTTCAGAGTTATTGATGGAGTTTTCTCAGAGCTAGTAAAGCTGTAGTCTGCAACTTGCTTTGGCAAAACCAAAAAAGAGAATGGGAAGAATCAGTCCTATCAGTATGCCACTGCTATGTTTCTATTTAGAGGCCTTCTAGGCATGCCTTTACAAATGATTGCCTTAAAGCTTTTAATGTTCTTGCACTGCAAGAAGCTGGGCAACATTTTCAGTTCTTATTCACAGCATATAAACTTGGCCATATATTCCTGCAGTCCATATCACAAAAGGACATACAGTGGCTATTCCTGCAGTCCACATCAGGCAGAAATCCTCCTCGAATTAAACTGACACGTCTCTCATTCTAACTATATTAGCAGTAACTGACTTAACAATAAATTATTTTTGCTCTGGGCGTATTCCCTACTAATTACCCTCCACTAGTAACTGCTTCACGGTGTCAGTGGGATACAAGAGCTTTTAATTCTTTAAAGTATCAAAACCAGTGTGTCCAGCAGGAGTAAGGAAGTGATCCTGCCCCAGTATTCAGCCCTAGTGAGGCCACAGTTTGGGTGCCGTGTTCAGTTTTGGGCATCGCAGTATAAGAGAGACATTGAGGTGCTGGAGCAGGTCCAGAGAAGGACAACCAAGCTGGTGAGGGATCTTAGAGGAGAGGCTCAGGGAACTGGGACTGTTTAGCCTAGAGAAGAGAAGACTGAAGGGAGACCTTATTGCTCTCTACAACTAAATGAAAGGAGGTTGTAGAGAAGTGGGTGTTGGTCTCTCCTCACAGGTAACTAGTGGTAGGACAAAAGGAAATGGCCTCAAGTTGCACCAAGGGAGGTGGATATTAGGATATTGGATATTAGGAAGTATTTCTTTACTAGAAGAGTGATTAAGCACTGGAACAGGCTGCCCAGGGAAATAGTGGAGTCACTATCCCTGGAGGTGTTACAAAACGTGTAGATGTGACACTTCAGGACACGATCTAGTGGTCATGGTAGTGTTGGGTTGATGGTTGGACTTGAGGATCTTAGAGATCTTTTCCAACCTTAATGATTCTATGATTCTATGAAATTCAGCAACCATCTTTTATTTCAGGACTGGTTCTGCTGGAAGAGGAGTTTGGTTTGTTTTTATAGTAGGAGAGATCACTTTAAAATGAGCTCGAGTGTATAGCTACAACATGGCCTTATGAAATTACTACCTTATAATATGTGAAATTTGAAGTTCTTCCTCACTGAGCACCTTCTGCACTGGAGATTGATGTGGCCAGGTCTAGGGGGGCTGAGTTCTTTTATGAATGCTTTTATTTTCCAGGTTGGTGTTAGTACTGAGTAGAGGCTGATTCATGCTAGACTACATTTTTAGTATTGATTTAATTCCACCAGGAATCAGGGTAGTGAAACGTGCTGCATGGCAGCTGGCAGAAGAGCATTTTTAATCAAATAATAGATTCGAGCAGGTGGGGAGTCAATTGAGTTCTCAAGCAGACATGACTTAATGCAGATCTTCCTTATTTCTTCAATAAAATGCATTACCTTTGCATATTAAACAAATGTAAATGGAGGTATCCTACTGTCCAGTCTGCAGCTGAGAAGCATAAACCTTTGAGGAGCTGATAACTCCCATCCCATTAGCTACAGCTGCAGAGATTTGATATTTCACACAGTCCAGGCTGAAAGTAAATAGAGTATGAAAAAGCATGTCTGATGTGAGGAGACCTTTTCTGAGCTCAGTGATCCCTGTTCCCTCCAAGTCCCCTGAGGTCACTTGTTTCAATCTGGAGCCACTGCACGATAGCAAGATCAAAGCCATTGGAAGCAATCAGTCCTCATCATGACATCTGCTGAAAGTGTGCTACAAGGTAAGTTTTTTCTGAAAAAAACCCATTTATTTTTACTTTATCTGTGTGTTCTGAACTTTGTCCTTAATAAAAGTTCTGTGGAAGAAGACTACTAAGGAGTATTTTTATGTAGATGGCTGCAATTAACATAAATCTATTAATCCAGGCTAGCAAGACAGTATTGATTGCAGTGTTTCTGCACTACCTTCTGACAAGATGTAAGTGATGAGAGAAAAACAAAGCCGAAATTATCTCGTAATTTCAGGATGTGTCTTAAAAATGGAAATAAATACTCACATAGCTTCAATTTATCGCCTTTATTATTTCCATGATGTTTCTGTAGTTACTATCTGCTTCTGACAACATTACAGTCTATGTTAGAGACCTTTCCTGTTAGATTTGGTTTTGCCGTGTCAGTCACCTTGTTCTTCATGGAGCTTATTGATGCCATAAATAAGTTCAAAATGGTTCTGAATGTGGAAAATGCACAGAAAAGAAAAAAGTAATCTGAGGGATGGCAGATACTAATAGAACTTTGAAAGAGTTACTTAGGTAAGCTTTTATATTGAATGTTATGAAAGTTCGTATTAAGTTTCTGTTGTGCATTGGCAGTTCAGGAGATGCACTGGAAGCCTTGGTTGCTTGTATCTGTGACTGGTCAAAAACCTGAATTTCCTCTGGTGCAAAATGCCAGATTTGAGGCTTGCTTTTTTTCATACAGAAGCAAAACTGGGCCTTTTGGAAACATTAACAAAACAATACAGAGAAAAACTCTTCTGAGAGCAGCCAAGCGTATTGTGGCCAGGCGCTCTCCTGTAGCACCAAGAACCCAGCTTCAGGTCTTGTCTGACACATCCTGTACAAATGCTGTGTAATGCAGTCAGTCAGCAGCTTTTGGTGCAAAACCTGTATCTCCCACTTTCTCCTGCTCTCTCTATTAATCTGGAAATCTTAACCCACATCTGGGAAATGTTTCTAACTTCAGCTTTCTTAGGAAGTGACATATTACTGAAAAAAAATTTGGTTGCCTTCAGTTTCAAACTGAATTGGATAAATTTAGAGCCAGCTTTGGTAATTTAAACTAACCCGGATGAGCACTGACTATGTTATCATTTTCAGAAGGACTCTATGAGTTCACAGGTTTTGTGTTCTCTAAGGTGTATGCTGATACACATCAAAGAGTTGAGGTTGTCAGGACCATGTTAAAGATGGGGATTTGTCTATGGCCCTATTGACTGGAATGTGGTATGCTGGTTTTTGTTTAAATGTGTTGAGTTTCATACAAGACCTGTAAAGATTTGACCAACAATCTGGTGGTTTTAATGAAGTTGTGTCAAATTCGCAGGACTCATTTCAATAAAAACTGATAAATGAAAGGTAACAGATTATATATTGGTCATGTAGTTTAAGAAAGCAGCTATTTCAGAACAAATTTTGCTATTTATGAAATAATCTAGTAAATTTTTAATGATTTGTTCGATTTTATAAATGAATACTTGTGCTTGTAGATGCTAATTACATGAGCAGAGCCCTTCTCTTTGCATGGGCAGAGTTATATTTGTGTTGAAGTGTTTGTTGTATTCATGCCAAAAAGCAACCAAAAAACCTCATTAAGATTTGATCCTTCAAACGTGCATGTGCTTAACTTGACTGCTCAGATAATGTTGCTTTGACAATGTTGATTTCAATACTTTGACCATGAAATGTCTCATGTGAGGGTGGGAATTAATACAGCAGTAGTGTTGATCTGTATAAACAGTCATTAATGAGTACATGTTGCACCTTTCCCTGGAGGCAGAAAACTGTGTTTCTGCTGAGCTGATGAGTAAAATGAAATTGCTCACCGAAGATATTTATTGTCTTGAGATCCATTTTACTGTTGCTTCCTTTTAGCCCGAGCTCAGACTTCAGAGCAACTGTTTCTGCTTTTCCTGTGCAGGGACTTCTCTGGGTGCTGCTCCCCAGTGTTGAGGCTCTTACTCCTGCTCACCATATGTTCACTGCAACACCTTTGGCTCCGTTCCCTGAGCTAGACTAGGGATAGCACAAAGACATTTATAAAGGCAAACAATAATATTACTTGACTGTCTTTACAAATAATATAAGATAATTTGTTTGCCCAGTGGAAGAAGAATGTTTACTATCTAGCAAGGAAGGAAAAGTACTTTCCTTCCAGGCTTTATAAGTAGAAAAAACCACTGCAGCTTAAAGCTGACTGAAGCCCTTGAACCTCATATGCTAGATACCAGCAAATCCTCAGCTGAGGTTTTCAGGATACAAAACAAGAGCCCTGGGATCTAGCAGGGGATGGACTAAAGCAAGATTGAGAGAAGTATGGGAATAAAAATGAAAAGCCATATAAAATTCATGAGGGGTGTGGAAAGGAGATCAAGAAGAAGATTACAAAGGTGAATTTCTGTGATTGTTGCTCCTGAAGGATGGCTGGCAAACACTCCACCTGACAGCATTTCATAATCGTTTCTGCCTGGCCAAGATCTGCTTTGTAATTATAACAAGGTATTTTAATTTCTTCTGCACTACTCCTGTGTGAAGTTCTTCCTGCATTGGTTTTCATGTTTATTTTCTCAAAGCAGAAAAAAATTTGCAGACTCCTCAAATATTCTAAGAAAAAAAGCCAGCTGTTTATTTAAGCTGGTTCTTAATATGCAGAAATTTGCCTCCAAAAGAAAATGCTAATGTTTGGTTTGGGGCTTTTCTGGGAACACAAATAAACTGTTGTTTATTTTTTTTGTCTTTGGAGGTTTTGTAGGTGTTTTTATTTCTTCCTTGTTCTTTTAAGCCTTTTTGCTACTTATCTAGCATCTCACAAAACTTTGATATTTATGTTTACATTAAAGTAATTTACATGAAGATATGCAGGGTTTTGAGAATGTTTTCTTTACCAGTAGACAGAATAGGGAGTTAAAAGTCATCTGTTTTCCATCCTATTTTGCCATGCATGTTGAAAGAGGCATATGCTGCCGCGTGTGTGATGAGGCTAATTCTATCTTTGCCTTAATGGAGTCATTCATACTGAGGTTCCATTCTGATGAATTAAATGAGAAATTAATTTAGGTTCACAGTGGGCTCTCAGGAGATTGCTTTGTTATAGCACTAACTCCTTGTTCAAAGCTCTGTNCCACCCAAGGGAAGCTAGGGGTGATTGAAGGCTTCAAGAGGCTTCAGCATTGCTTTGGGTACAACCTTGCTGGGAGTTTAAAATTGAGTCTTGGTAAGGTGACAAGAGCTCATATTCTATCCCAGACTATCCCAGTCTACCCAGAGTTTTGTTTTCTGAGTCTCCTGATGGCACTCCCAGTAGCTTTGTGCATCAGAGGCTCATGGAAACAGAGTAGCTGTAAAGATGAATTTTTGAGTGGGTAAATTCATCCTTTACTTTACCACATTTGCAGATTATCAAAGTCAGAGGTATTGCTGAAGGTGGACTGTGGCCAACCACATGATCATTTTGACTATCCACATTTGAGTCTCAATGAATGGCATTGAAGGATTTCTTTTTAATGGACATGTTAAACCTGGGACAAATTTAGTTTTAGTTTTGTCATTTGAAGTCATTTCTGATACAAATGAATTGCTGGCAAATGAGATGTTAGGTCTGCCATAATTTGGAGCTCATCCAAGTTTCTGTTCCTCTGATGCAACCAATCCAAGTGATGTTTCAGCTGTGTACTGTGCTCTTTGGTATTCTAATGTAGATGAGTCGTTCTGACCATGATGATGACTGCAATGGCTAAAACCCATATACATTAATAACTAAATGTGCCTGCCATTGCCTCCATAAAAAAAGCCTGAAGCCCCAGTGTGGTTGGCTGTTACTTTTGTCCACTGCAAGTGGAAACTGCTTTAAACAAACACATATCTCAGAGTTCCTGATAGGCACTCTTAGTGCAGAATATAGTGTTACTATTGAATACCTGAAAATATCAAAATTTTTATTTCAAAAAATGATGAAAGATTAACAAAAAATGATGTCAGTATTAAAGAAAAGAAACTAAAGCTTAGAATAAAATTCTTTTTAATGAGGCATATCATATTTTGTACAACAGTCACAGTGTATAAAAGATTCTAGCAAAATTCCCCAGTACATGTAGTTCACTGTGCACTGGTATGATCACAAAGATACTTGTCTCAGCTTTACTAAAGTCACAGAATCACAGAACCACAGNAGGACAGTAAATTTCTTGTAAGACATAAATATGTTGTGCAAGTATAGTAGAAATGCCTATCATGAGATTACATTGCATTTAGGTTCATGATGACCTGTCTTTTCTTTTTACTTTGATTTTCCCCTGAGTTGTAGTTACTGAAGTCCCCAAAGGTTACAGGGGCAGAATGCCTAAAAGTGCTCTTTAACACTTGACAGCAGGGCTCTGACAGCATTATACACACATTTTAAGCACCCTAACAATTGAAGGATAATGCTGTATGCAGTATAGAGGGTTTACAGAAGAGGCAAATGGGCATTTTGCAGCTTACGATGGAGAGTCTTTGACAGTTTCAAAAATTAGATTGGGGTGTATATCATTTGAAACTCTTTCTCAGTTGTGCTGTAAATTTCATGGCAAGGTTTTGTTGAAATGAGCTCTTGTGGTCTGCAAGGAAGAAAATCAATCAGTGTGCACCTTACCATTTTTCTAGATCCTTGGTAGAGATGCAATTAAATTCAGTCGGAAAGGTCACAGTGTGGGGTATACATTAACCTCGCACTAACCCTGTGTATGATACTGCCACTGAGAACGAGTTAATAAAGATAACCAGTTGGAGCTGTACATTTGCTCTCCTTTTTCCAAATGCATCTGTGTTCACACACACACACTTCTAATCACATCTTTGTGTGTAATACTAGCAGATACCTAGAATATTTGCAGTGCTGCTAATTGGGTTGTGGGCTAGTATACAGTGGAATATACAGTGGGGTTCCACAGTTGGTGGCTGAAAACACTTAAACTCATTTGTTGAAGTTAATGTTCATGCAGGAATAGGTTGATGAGACAAGGCTTTGTTTCATTTCCAGACTCCAATGATGTTTAAAACAGCAGCTGCAAAAAGTGGGTTTAATTCTATTAATTCTGAATGCTATTTGGGTTATACATGTTTGCTCCAGATGAGAGAAATGAAAATTCTTACTGAGAATTGGACAAGTACTTTGATGGTGATGAGAATCTTGACCTTTTTAACCTTTTAAATTAAGTTATGGGGAGGTATTTGATTTTAAGTTTTATTTGGGAGGCCTCTTTAAAGAGGAACCACATGTTTCCCATATTAGCTATTAAAGAAAGCCCCCAATACAGTGTGACATTAAGAACAGCAGTGCAATTTCAGGGACAAGTTAGAGAAACATAATACCCAGTATTTCTTTTCCAGAGACAAGCAGGTCATCAGATTTTACTTCTAAAAACATTTCTGCTCCTCCCTGGAAAGACATATATTGTTATATGAGATTGCAGAGCTCTAATGAATATGTTGAGCAAAAGGGCATGAGAATGAGAAATGTAAAATTTATACTTCTAATTATGAGATAGAGCCAGGGGAAATAGATTTGGGCAAATAACAGCCTATTAGGGCAACCTCTAGAGTATGTAATATGTTAGAGCAAATTTTGAACAAGATAATAAAGTCAGGAAAGTAAATAGAAAATTGAATAAAATAAAAAATTATTAATAAATATTTTGTGCCAAGGGTAGCTATTTCATCTTCTTCAGTTCTGCTGCTGAAGAAAAGCAATACATGTAATACATCTCAATTTTGAGAAAGAATTTTCATATGGTGCCCACATAGAGCTTTATCAGTATGGTAAGAGAAGATTTATAGAAGAAATTTTAAATAGGTAGAGGATTGGAAAAAAGAGGAGATGGTGACATTAGTCTTGAAATGGCAGTGTTGGGCCAAAGGGAGGCTGCTAATTAAGTTCCTCAAAGGACGTGAAATATGTTTAATATCTTCCTGTCATTGTCACAAATAAGCAGTAGTACGCTTACGCATTTACAGGTGACTCAAAGGTAAGAGTCACTGATTTCAGAAGAGGATCATAACATCATAGGATTTCTTCTGAGTTGGTGTAATAGATGTGGCATGAAATGTAATTGTGCAAAGTGCAAGGCCATGCTTTCAGGGAATAAACATCTGAGTTTATTCTGTGAGCTGGGAACTCATCAGCTGAAAAACAGGAAAAAATAAATACAGCTGTATGAGGTCATCTAGGACCAGGATCTTACATCTATGGCCTATGGTAGGTCTGGGATCCTAGGACCTATCCTATCTAGGGCCAAGCTGCCAGTATGATGTTCCTGTTAATAAGATAAATACACACTAAGAGGATAGTGTCCAGAGGAGGGCTACAAAGATGATTAGAGGGCTGGAGCAGCTCTCTTATGAAGCAGGTTGAGAGAACTGGGCCTGTTCAGCCTGCAGAAGAGAAGGCTCCGGGGGGACCTTATTGCAACCTTCCAGTACCTGAAAGGGGCCTATAAGAAGGCAGGGAAAGAACTATTCACGAGGCTTTGTAGTGACAGGAGAAGGGGTAATGGCTTTAAGCTAGAAAAGGGTAGATTTAGGTTGAATATTAGAAAAAATGTTCTTTAATATGAGAGTGATTGGTCACTGGAATAGGTTGCCCAGAGAGGTGGTGGAGGCCCCATCCCTGGAGGCATTCAAGGCCAGGCTTGATGAGGCTCTGAGCAACCTGACCTAGTTGGAGACATCCCTGCTTATTGTAGAGGGTTGGACTAGATGACCTTTGGAGGTCCCTTCCAACCCAAACCATTCAATGATTCTATAGTAGGTGAGGTATTTCTAACAGTGAAGGAAAGTATTAACAACATATTTTGAAGTGTTGACAAAGCACAGTGAGAATAGTGTGGGCCATTCACATCAAAAAAGGTAAGTTCAGCCTGGAGCAGGCTCACAGAGTCAGGACAACTGGGGACAATGGATCATGTGTTGCATCAGAAGGCACTGTAAAAACCTTGGCTTGTTCAGATAATAAAGCACAGACTGAGATACTGCTCTCTTCAGGACGGCATGTGTACAGGAGTAGAGTAAACCCTAGGGGATGACAAGAGCTAAATTTTAGGTTAAATGACAGAGGGGGCATCAAAAAAGTAAATGGACCATGGGCGAAGTGAGGCCAGGCAATAGAAGACAATCCCTGGTTATCTCTGAGGTTCATGAACAACCTTTTCCTGGTGTAGCAGAGGTAAAAATAACAAGCAGCTCTAGGATGGAGTTTCTTCAGTTGGTGGAAGGGCCTTGGGAATTCTCTTGTAGTCCTGTGCTCCTGTATTTATTTAAGGTGTTTCTCTTGAGGAATGGGATGTGCACGTGGCTCTTTGTGTGCAGATGCTTTAATTAAATTGCTATAGCTGCGTCCATGTGTCAGAAGCATTCCCCAGCGGTGTACATGTCTGTGCGCAGCAGGCAGCGTGAAAGATGTGTTCTTGTGCGCCCAGCTGCAGCAACAGGAAAGGGCAGCGCTTGAGAGACAGCAAGCCCTGAATCTCCTGAAGAGACAGTTGTCACTTACATCCACTTAGGCCGGGCCCTCTGCTGTTGTGGGAACGTGCTGTGGTTTTGCTCCTCTTTGGATGATTAGTGATTGCTACTCATGACCACAACCTAAATACTGACCTGCCTGTGGAGAAATATCTCCCTTTCTATGGCACATAGGCTTGCCTCTTGGAATACTACTTGTGCAGTGAAGGAAACTTCAGCAGTTTCACAGAATCACAGGATGGCTGGGGTGGGAAGGAAACTGTAGGTCGTCTGGTCCAGCCCCTTGCTCAGGCAGATCTACCTATAGCAGGCTGCCCAGGCTTTTGAATATCTTCAAGAATGGAGACTCCGCTGCCTGTGGAAGCTCCTCTGTGGAAATGAATTGAAATCATGCAGACAGGCATTAGATGGGAAGATTCCTAGCAGTTTCAGGAAGGTTTGGGGTTGGTGTGAGGTATAGGTAGCTAAGAAACAGGAGATGAGAGACAGACGAATCCTGCTTCAGTGTGGTAAGTACTGCATCCTGCATTTTCATAGCTCCCAAAGGCATCTTGTAGTTCTTAAATTGACTCTAAGTGCCAGCTCTGCTCTGCCACCTTCCAGCAGCTTGTGCTGTCAAAAGCAGTCATATGGGTACCCTTAGGTACTGTAATTGTGCCATGGGTGCTCTAAGCAAGGCATGCTTAAATACTGCCATTGGGAGAGGACCTTGAATACGTGAAAGAGAAGGCTTGAGCGTGAGAGGAGAACGTATGGGTGGTTTGCTGGGCCCTAGGGTTAGCCCACAGCCTTACAGGCAGGCCCAGGGAGCGGCAGCTCTGCCCCATGGCCATGCCGGTGATGCTCGGGTCAGAGAGGGTGCTGCTTCTTCTCTGCTCTTGTCTCTGCTTGTTTTCCACCTTTGCATGTGGTCCTCCGAGGTCCATAGGGCTCTGTGGATTTCAGGAGAAAGCATGTGTCATGACTTCTGTTCTACCCAAAAAGCAGAACTTAAGATTTCACAGGAAATCCAGCCATTTGTCTTGCTCATTCATATGCAAATGCTCATGTTGCCTTAACTGCCACACAGGGAAAGAGAGAAGATGACAATTTATTCCACTTAGGGCACTTAAAGCTTGCATTTTGGGTTAGCCATAATAGTGGTTATTGGTAGTGGGGCTGTATCCTGAAGCATCTGCTTCATTTTTTTTCTTAAGATTATTCTCACCCAGTTTCCATGCTCACATTGTTTACCCCTGACATGAATGACTACTTCTTCCAAATATATTAAACATATTAATCAAGTTTTCATGGCTGGAGCAGGTTTAATATGCATTTTTAGGAAAGTATTGGACAGATTTCACTGTTGTTATTCCAAGAATTTTACTTTGCTTTGAGAGTAAGATTGTCTTTTGTGTCAGACATGCAGTGTGGTGAGCCAACAAACGTGAGAATAGAGAGTGACTTTATGCTACAAACAAGAGAGTGTGATTTTCTTTCCTTCATCTATTTGTTTAACACCAAGAGAAATGGCACGTCTCCCATCTTTGTGTGAGTATAGTTTCTGCATTTCTACAGTGAATCCAGAAGAATTTGATCAGGGCTTTCCCCAGGGGCACAGAGGAAGCTGTGTCACTGTCCATCAAACCCTTCACTTCTCTGAAAGAAAGCTGCTTCGCACTCCAAATGAGCAAAAGGATGTAATTTTATTTCTCATGGCATAAAGACCTATGGATGTGCTCAGTAACTATACACTTCACTGTATAATTTTCCAGCTGGTAATGCCTTAAAATTGTAGAGCAGTTGTATTAATTTTTGTATAGCAGTATGGTGAAGGTTCAAGAACACTACTTTATTCCATTGAATTTCAACTTGAGCACTGAGTTTCATGGGTTTATTCACTTAATATCTCTTGATTTTAGTAAAGGTGGTAATCACTGCCAGCCTTATCATTGACTCTTCTTGAGGAAAGAAGAAAGAAACACAAACTAGCTTATTCAAAGGTGAGGAATGAAGTGATGGTGCTCCTCCTAAACTCATTGCACAAAGTGAAAAGAACTTGCCCAAAAGTTCACAGTCATACAGTTGTAATGTACTGTGGGAACTATTCTGTTTTAGGGAATAAGGGAATACTTGCTCTTCCAGTCAGAGGCCTTCTTTTTGTATTATTACTATCAGCATCGTGATTCTGCCAAATGAAAATCTGTATCCAGACATTATGTGGTCTTCTGCATTTCACAGTTAATTTTTTCTGTCTGTTGATGAGTGCAAGTTATTTCACCATGATTTGGAACTTCTTAATGGTGTTGACAAAGAAATGTCCATTCCCATACTGTTAATGAGTAATTTGGGGCTGTTCTTACCCTTGGGATGGGAGAGGATCTAAGAGGATTATATTATAGAAGACTGATTTCTGCTCTTCATGTAAAAGGAAAATCTGTTTCTAATCTGGTTTGAATAAGAATTCATAGTGACCATCTGCCTGAAAATTTTACCCATAGTAATTTAATTTTAATAAAATCTGGCTCAAAATCTCAGCTTTTTTTTTTTTCTCCCTGAATAAAGTTTCCTAGTCTAGCATCTCAGAGAAGAGCATCTGCTTCAAAGATGTCTTTGGAGGTTCTGAGTTATGACTCTTTACCTTCTTAAACAAATTTTTCCATCGTGCTGCCTCATACAGCCAGTACAAAGTCTCCAGCTGTTGTGGGCAAGCTCTATAGTGTAGACATTGTCTAGTTTCATCTGACTTCATTAGAGATATAACCACACTTCACTCCTTAATGTGAATGTCTTTGTTCATCATTTTCCTTAAAAAAAAAAAAAAAAAATTGACATGACTTTCTGTAATTTTTCACCATTTTGACAGAGTCTTTCTACTAAAAATGATCATGCTTCACATTTCAGCCTATTAAAAAGAGTCAGACAGAGGGCTAATAATACTTAGAAGGTCCAGTCTGTGCTTAAATTTGTCATTATATTTAACAACCTGTTTAGAAATTTGTTGTTTGTAGGTTCCAGCCTGGATTTTCAGTAGGTGTCAGTGAATATATTTATTGGGATTTGCAAATACTTCATACTTAGGCTGTGTTCTTTACCTACAGGAACTTTCTTCCCATGAACATTCAAATAATTATCTTGTATCCACATAAGTGCTTACACAAATATTTAACATTCACATTACATTAAAAAAATTACTTACATTAATGTAATATATTGACATTAATCTCAATACTAATGTAAAATGTTAATTGCATAAGCTTGGCTGTTCTGACTGCAGTACTGTATTAGGCTAAGGATGCTACCAGGTATCAGAGGGGAGCGGTGCTCCCAAAACTCCTTGACCTGGTTCACTTCAAGAAAGCAGCTAAAAGCCAAACAAGGAAATGAAAATATCTTTCACAGCTGTGACAGCACAACATATGTTGCTACTTTGTGTGAAAATGAGCAGAGACAATTTAAACTCTGTATTTGGCCGATTAATCTTATGGTGTCTTTTCTTTGACAATAAAGATGCCGTTGGCAAAACCTATCCAGAAAGGATGGAGTGGGTATTCCTGCAGAGACTGCCTAGTAGATTGGGATGCTTCTGGCATACAGATATTTGTAGCAGATGTTTCCAATTAACTGTAATAATTCTGAAAAATAAATGAACTTTCCTCAGGATCTCCTCAATGAATATTGATGTGGCAGCGGTCTCCTCAGCCTGGAAGGCCTCACAGTATTGGCACTTAGGGTGGAGAGAATAAAAAAATTGAAAAGTGACAATTTGGCTCAAAAACCGAAGGTCTAGGTCCTTACACGAGGGAGAATGAGGAGGGAACTTTTGTCTCAGTTTGTCTATATTTCCTGGCTTTTCTCCTCCAGTATGTCCTCCCTGGCAGTCAGCCCCAAGCGCCTGCCAAGGAGGGCAGCCTGGCTCCTGAGGCAGGGCTGGGGACGGTGGCAATGCCACCGCCTGTCCACAATGCACCGCGCCAGAGCCTCACACCCAGGAGAGATGTTCATTTTTGCAGGCCAGTGTGGATGGCTGCTTTAAGCCTTTAGGTGAGCTTGGTGTCAAAATTAGAGGATATTTTCCTTGGGTGCTGGTGTTTCTGAAGAGTGCTCTGTCTGTAGAGACTTGTGAGGCTTTCAGGAGTCCAGCAGTCTGGAGTTGAGTGTGGAGGTTACGGACTTCTTCAGGGCCTTGGGACTCTTGTTGTCTGCTGTCCACGAGCAGATGGGAAGCTGTACTATCTGAAAAAAAAAAATTAATAAATTAAAGGCAGAGAGTCTTTCTCAACTTGCACACAATTTCATATGACTTTATTTTAGCAGAGTTACACTTCTTGTCAAGTCCATATTGTTTTGTTTTCTTCCTTATAGGTGGATTTCTTTTAATATCTATAGCTAAGTCTAAGCAGGTTTTTTTAATTGAAACTTGATGATTTAAATGTTTTTATTGTTCTTATTTTTTTGAGTGCACCAGTATTTTTGCCAGTTCTATTTGTTACTCTGTTCATAGCTTTGTTGCAAGACATATCTTTGCTCTGATTTCACCTAATTCTTCCTACATTCTTAAACTCCTAAGTTAGAATTTTTGAGCTCATATGATAGATTCCACTTTTTGACAGTAATTGCAAGCATCCCTAGTGTAATTTCTTTGCTTTTATTTTTGCTTCTTTCTAAAGTTAAAGTCATGAATGACAGTATTAGAACTAGGCATGCTCTTTTTTAAGATTCTCAACACAGTCTTCATGAGAGAATGTGAAAGCTTTGGCCTTATGGAGCTTCTGAGCATTTACCAGACAGAAGCTGGATTTCACTGGAGAGGGTGAGCTGGTGCAAGGTTATCTTAAGGTTTCTGAACTTTTCTTTCAGTGGAAAGATACCTTGTTTCAGGACACTTTTTCCAAAACTGTGTCCAGAAGGCTCCAGCCTGGTGAGTCTCAGGTGGCCATCCAGCCTAGCCACCAAATGCATTGATCACACTGCTTGTCATTTTAGCACAGATACCCATCTAACCTGCTTATCTCGAGCTGCCTCTGTCTTCCCAGAGGCTCAGAGATCCATCTTTCTCCTCCCTAGCTGCCAGACCATCCTGCAGTGCTCTGAGAAGTGCAAGCCTGCAGGAAATACTTCCACAGTGATGATGGAGAAATGATGGGCTGGTCGGTCCAGTGGCCAGACAGGTATCCTCAAACAACAAGGAGAGTGGTGCATCCTTATATATTTTCCATACTCAGGTCTCTGAAGCCTCCTCATCTGTGGCATTTATGGAGTGTCTTGCTTGTGATGCCACAGAGTCAAGGTCCCAATTCAGATCAGGGACCAACCTAGACATGGGAACAAACCTTTCTGGCTGGTGTCGCTGCCCTGATGGCATGGCTGTTAGCTATAACAGCCACCAGGAATTAATCTTCCCTTTCAGTCCCGTTTATTGCTCCTGCCCCTTTATGCAATGAGGATATTAGTGCGGTTGCAATGCAGACCCATTGTGCGGGATCCTGCCTGATGCTGTCCTTTCACACAAGCCTCAGTTACTCCACGCTTATTCTTTTGGCTTCTAGAAACTCAGCTTCACAAACTGTAAAGTATTCGTGTAATGTTTCTTTAGAGAAAACTCAACTGACTGTGTATTATAATCTTAAGCCACCTCATTTTCCAGTACTTTACTTCACATTATCCGCTTTTAGTAGAGAATTGTGTGTTTAAGAGACAAAAAATTTAACACTTCCAGATAGTTTCTTGCAAGGCTTTTTTAAGGGAATTGTTCACAAAGGAAACTTCCTCTCTATTTTCCCCATTTGGGAGGGTCTCCAATTTACCACAGAGTCGGGAAAACACAGAAGATAAGGCCTCTGCAGTGATAGGAATCCTTCCCGTTGCATGTGTGCAGCTCTGTTTTGTTTTCATGCTGTGGTGGGTTTACCTTGGCTGGGTGCCCGGTGTCCACCCATAGTCCCTCTATCACTTCCCCCCCCCCCCCCCCCCCCCCCACCCCCAGCCGCAACCGCAGGAGGAGAAGAGGGTGACGA